>OMOV01051530.1:1140-19979 GCA_900312565.1 Beryx splendens | reverse complement strand
CGTGTCGTGTCAGAGAGCATGGGTGGGGGGGGGGGTGGTGTATGTTCCAGTTAACAGTTCTTTGGTCCTTACCGGCAGCCATTTTCCAACATCCCCAGTGTGGAGCCAACCGTCTTCATCCAAGGCCTCTGCAGTCTTCTCTGGGTCTTTCAGGTACCCCTTGAACACATTTTTACCCTTGATACAGACCTGGCAGAGACCAAGGAACAACATGATCATATGAGACCAGTGGACCATTAACTACTTGTTCCTCAAACCTCTCAACAGTGCAGATTCTTGAAGCATTTAAAAGTGCAAAAAGTAATCTAGGTCCATATAGTTTCCTTTGATTAAGTAATCCTGGTCACTGACCTTTGATTGACACCACTGGGAAACTAACTAGACATGAAATCTTCAATATTTACTGCTGATAATCAGGTTTCGTTTCCGTTTTCTGGTTATTTGGTTTCAGTGCATTATAAAAACCAGGTGGAGTGGAATACATAGGTTTGTTCTCCAGAAATCACTATATAAGCATTAAATAAAAAAGAAACAGGAAGTATGGACATGTTTCATAATTCTTGGTCAAGTTACCTGAAGCCAATAAACATAATCTAATAATGTAAATAAGGGTAAAAAAAACTTGATATGTTGCAGTTGCTACTATGACTCTTATGCATTTGGCATTTTGCTGATGTTTGGCTGTCACCGGAGACCTAAACCATGTAGTTGGGTTTACCTTGCTCTCTGAATATCACACCATTAAAGTGAACCCAAAATAGTTACGTAATTTAGTCATTAACCTTGATGCTTATATGAGAGAACCCACCCCCCACCCCCACCCCCACTTTGTTTCCATTGACTTACCTCGCCCTCACCATTTGAGGCAAAGTAGTTCATTTCCTCAACATCCACCAACTTCACCACATTACAAGGCACAGGAACCCCAACATGGCCTATGGAAACAAATCATGAGGCAGAGGGTTGCTTTTGCTCACTATTGTCAGAACTTTAGAGTGTTTGATAGAGCTAAAGAAAAAACTAAACTAAAAAAAAAAACTGTTCAAGTTTTCAGAGCATTTCTTTTGACTAAATGAAAAGCAATAGTGAGTGCTTGTTAAAAATGTCAAATCTCTTACTGATCATTTGCATTATTGCTGTCAATTAAAATTTCATCTTAAATATCAATGCTTGCTTAGAATTCAAAGTTGGCTGATGTGATATATGGTATATAGGCAGATCCCAGCCTACATGGAAGTAGGGGAGGCGGAACAACTGAGTTTCAACC
Source organism: Beryx splendens (assembly GCA_900312565.1). Classification (NCBI taxonomy): domain Eukaryota; kingdom Metazoa; phylum Chordata; class Actinopteri; order Beryciformes; family Berycidae; genus Beryx; species Beryx splendens. The sequence continues at coordinate 18,712 of OMOV01051530.1, read as the reverse complement.
CAGGCTTCCTCTGAACTGTAAGGCCTACATACCAGAGGTGGCGTCTCCTGGCATGGTGAAGGTGCAACCGGCAGTGCACTCCGTTTGACCGTACGCTTCAAAGATCTAAGGGTACCAATCAAATCAGAGTCAGGGCAACTTGACCGGGTTGTCACGACAACACCAAGCAGTCAATGCCAGCTGAATCTCATGTCGCAATCTCTACTACCCAGACACAAACACAGATACAGTTACCTTTTAAAATCTAATTTTGGGTTGTAGTGCACATGCATCCGAGTTTGTAAACTCCCAACTCATTTTCAAAGTAGTAAAATTACACCCAGGTACTATTTCATTCTGTGACCTGGAAAGAAGTTTTACTCAAGTGAAATCTATTTTAAGAACTATGGTTTCCTGAAAAGGCATTAAAGGCCAAATAAGTATAAATTTAATGACTTCATAAAATGTCTCATGATTTGCATAAACACACCAACACATTTCTAGGCTGAATGACCGCCCCTGGATTAATACATCTTTGTGAAGACAAGATATACAACAATGGAGGATAACCATTTCAGTACCTGGCAACCCAGAGAAGCCCTGAGGAAGTTGAGAACAGGGGGAGATATGGGTGCTGCTCCCGTCACCATGACCCGCACACGACCCCCCAGAGACTCCTAGAGACAAGACAGGTTAAAGCACGTCCATTTAGTGACTCTCTCCGCATGACATTATCCTCATTACTTCAGGGGAGGAGCAGTACCTGGACTTTGTGGAAGATGAGCTTGTCCCATATGCTGTTCTTCCTGATGATGCCCTGCCTCACTTCAGCATGTTTCCTCTCCACAGCAAAGTTCAGCAGCCATTTCTTGAAAGGCGTCTTGGCTCCACTCTGAACCTACATTGACACAATCTGATGTTTCTAAAAAGGGAATTTGCTGCACTCAAAATAAGAGGCTGCAAATGTTGGGGTTGGTTTTTGAAAAAACAGCAACATCATTTTGTTTCCTATCACTGGCCACTAACTTTGTCGTAGACACGGTTGAGAAGTCGAGGCACCACTGGGAAGATGGTGGGCTGTAGGGTTTTCATGTCATCTGGCAGAAGTCTGATATCACCCTGGAAGAATCCCACCTTCGCCCCAGCACCATACATCACTGTCTGCAAGAAAACCACAAAACCTCATTTTTGAAAATCAGCCATCAATAAGAAATCTTCATAATTATAAACAATCCCATCTGCTGCTGGGCTTTGCAAAAGGTGTAAACATCACTAAATATATATATATTTTTAAAAAACATCTGCACGAATGAATCCATTTGATAGTTCTCAGTGGTTTTTGTCCCTTACCTGCACAACTCTCTCAAACATGTGTGCTAAAGGCAGGAATGAAATGGTGACATCCTTGGGATTTGGAGAAACAGACGTCTGTGGGAAGCAAGGAATCCGTTAGCAAGAGGTCCCTTTACAAAAAAATACACACTCAGTTATTTTAAAAAGGCATCCTGAGCTACTGCATGCACAGTTACTGTAAATGCCTGCGGTTACTCAATCCATTTTACAAAAAATTATCCACTAAGCTCCTGGTAAGAGATATCTGTCATGGCTTTAGTATAATTATTGTATATTTAAGACTAATCCCCATTTTCCTCACATCAGGCATTTAGACTCAGATGTAATGGTACCATCGGCAACATGCATACCTCAAAGCTTTTGATCACACCTGCAGCATCAGAGACCACATTCTCGTGGGTCAACATCGCTCCCTTGGGGTTTCCTGAGAGAGGGGGGTAAAAAGATATGAGGGATGAGCTTACTCAACCAAGATACACAATGTGATGTATTTGTTGGCATGTGCAGGCACAGAAACAGATAAAGACAAGAGAAGCATGAACATCTTTGACAAATGCAACAGCCTTTCAGAGCATTAAAAAGCAGGAGAGATAAACCCAAAGAACGGGCAAACTGATCACCTGTAGTGCCACTGGTGAAGCATATGATACTGAGGTCCTCTGGCTTTGGTGGCTGATGGAGGATATGGAATAAACCACAGAACGGCGCTTAAATGCAGCTAAACTAATCGGATAACATGTGAATGAGATCATGCAAATACAGTAGAAACAAAACTTACAACAGGCTTTTGTAGATTGTTTTTCCCCAGAACCTGAAAAAAAAAGTTTTCAATCATGTTTTTGCATTTAGTAATAGTACGAGTTGGAAATCAAGATTTAAGATGCTAGTATTAGAATGGAGGCAATATAAGACTAAGAAACTGCACACAGGCCAATAACGTAAACAGTTGTCACTTAATTGCGTTGAGCCGCTTTACCTCCACATCCTGCAGGGACAAGATGTCCACCCCACACTTGGCTCCTCGCTCGACCAGCTCAGAGTCAAAAGCGTCCATAATGACAATGGTCTTCAGCACTGGAGTTTGCCCTTCCTCTCTGTTCTGCAGCAGTGTCTCCGCTCTGTTTTGCTTGTCACAAAGCACTGTGGAGATCTCAGCTGCAAGCATATAAAGAACATTTGCTGTATTATCAGTAAAATAAACAATGCAGAATAATTTGACGCCAGCGCTGTTGATATTATGAGGCAAGCCTTTGCACTAGTTGAACTTTTGAACCATATTTGCCACCACTATCAATTTATGGTTGCCGGTTCTTGAAGATGCATAATTGAGGATAAGGCAGGTCCTGATTTATAACCCAAGACAAGCGGTACTGATCGTGATAACAGACCTCCGGTAATGTTCATGGCCTTGTGACATCAATTGTTCAGTGGTGATTAGATAATCAAAAGCAAAATGAAGCACAGAAGGGAGGAGAGGAAGAGAGTGAAAAGAGATTAGAGCAGGCTTGACATGGATCCCTGTGGAACGTCAGGAATTACTGGACTTAGACCCGGCCTTGTAATTAACAGCATTAATAAGGTGCAGATAGTTAAAGAGCAGAGAGGCTCCAATTACCACGGTCGATAATGAACACAAGCGCCTCAGGACCCAGGGTGTCGTACAGGGGAACTGCTACCATGGAGTAGGTGTAGCAGGCCAGTTCACCAATAATCCACTGTGAAAGACCAATGAAAAAGTAAGACAGCATCAGTAATTTGGCCCTTGCGAGTTATTTAATCCAGACTAAAAATGACTTCAGACAGGTGTAAACACTAAAAACAAACTGATATCTGTATTCCACAATCAAGATCATCAGCTTGCTTCTCTGAAGAGCCTCTCTACTTTGGGGCTCCCTGGCAGCGCCCCACCCCTTGTTTATCTATCCATCCCCCTTCATCCTCTCGCTGCCCCCTTAGCAATGTCTGTACTTACCTCGGGTCTATTCTGTGCAAAGATACCAATGAAGGTTTCCGGGTTAGGCTTCAAACCCCTATGAAGAAGGCCTGACCCCAGGTGCTCCGCCCTGTCAGACACCTTCATGGAGAGGGATTAGGGCAAAGGTCAGCTGGAATTCATAATCCACCAGCTCACAAATTCTATTTTTCTTTGCCATGTTGATATAGTGTTCACTTATGTGTGTGTGTATTCTGTACTGTATTGTACCTGTTTATACTTCAGCCACTGGTATGGCTTTCCTGGTTTTCTGTAGCCCAAGCACGGTCCATTACCTGCAAATGAAAAATGGAGCCGTAGGGTTAGAGCTGATGTTATGTAAAATGGAGTCATTATTAAACCTATTGTTAAAGTCTCCCAGCAACACGTTTTGATGTTTCAGCTAAACTTACTGGTCATTCCATATTGATGAAAATGCCCTTATGTTAAAGCCATCTGTACCACAACCTCATAGTCAAGGTATCAGTTTGTGTTAGAAGAGATAATAGTACAGAGTCAAAACATTTAAATTCTTTGAACTCAAACTCGTACACTATTGATCTGTGTTATTTATGCTTGCTGTCCACATCTGACCTAAATGCAGTTGTAGTTCAGTCACTAATGCCCTTCCAGGTTTCATACCACAGTGTGATTGAGAAGTTGGCTCCAGCATGCTGATCACATTTGCTGGCAATGCTAGTGAAGTGAAACCTTTTTCCCTCAACTCCCTATACATGTTCTTCTAAACAGTGCTTTACTTATTCTTATAATGGCCATGGAAGACTTGGAAAGGCTTGCATGTGACAGTAAATGACACTAGCATAGCAGACAAATGGACAGGAGGCTGGTGACATAAAGGCCCACCGTGTGGCAGTCGTGTATGAGAGTGACGGAAAGGGATTTTGATCACCTGAAACTCTCAGGCCCCTCTGGAAAACCTCATAGATGGTCCTGGCGTCATTATAGTAATAGGACATCAGGTTGTTGTTATCTTCTAGCAAAGCACTCTTCCTTGCGCCATCCTAAACACGACAAGTAATAGCATCCTGAAAATGAACATCAATCTTGCACTTAACTGATAAACTGTTCAATATGTTGTTCAATTTCAGTGTCTACCACCCTAAATGTGTTCACCGACAATTCCTGTATGGCATTTGTCTGTACAGAATGCATGCATGGTCTCTGTAACAAACAACATCTGTGCGTGCATCTGTTTGTGCTCTTCTTTTTGCTCTGCTTTTCCAGTTTCATAAAGAAACAGGCAGCTTATCGCTCCTTACCTTGATACCCAGACTTTGGCAGTGGAGGTCAGCAGGGGAACGGAGGGGACTGGGCCTGGTGTTGAGGTAAACCAGGGTAGCGGCACCCAGGGCAAACAGGGAGACAATAGCCGGGTAGGGGAGAGGGGAGAACAGCAACTGGAAAAGAAACTCCATGCTGCAAAGTCTGCTGGGAGGAAGACAAAAGTGGCGATGTGTTTAGATTTAGAAAACGTAACATTCACACAAGACAGTTATTTCACATGGGCTTAGAGATCACAACGGTAATCTCTGGGTCCAACAGGATGCCGGTATTTAAAAGATGCAGTCCTTCTATGCAAATGTAAGTTTCTTAAGACCAACTGTGTCCACAGCTTGGTGAGGTCAAAGTCAACACGAGTTGTGCAACAATCACTCTGTCACGACTCAAGACAGACTCTACCCTGTAAAACCCGAGAACATCAACATTACAGGGCTTACAGTGGTGGAAAGTTTATCACAATAGTTTACCATTTACACAGGCAATCAGTGGAAAAGTGGATACCCATGATAGGGCATAGCTGAAGGAGCTACTATGACCAGTTTCTCTTTTTTCCTTTTAATGAGCGCAATCCTGAAGTTTGTCTTGACCCTCCAGACACCTCACTATAATAGTGAACCACACTGTTGAGGTCAAGGTCAGCCATAGTTCAAAGTCAGAACAAATAGTACAAGAGAATCTGACCGGGTACAACCAGGTTTCAAGTAGCATTTGTATTGCCATGAACGGCATCTCTAATTAACATACAAAATCTTGGAAAAGCCTGAGATTCAACTGTTCATAAATGATCTGAGAGAGTAACATCATTTTCCATCCAGAGGTAAAACAGTATAGACTGTTGGACTGTGGATAGTATAGATATTTTGGTTGACAGGTGACACTCATCTGAAAAAATCCATTATTAGTTTTTAAATGCACCTCTAATAGTCCATTACATAGGCCCCTTAAACACTGCCAGAAGATTAGGCTGACCAGTGTCATCAGTTATAAAGAGAACAAACGCATATCAGTCATAAAACACAATAAATAGTCACTCCACAGCAAATAGTCACTCTAGCTGCCCTACCTGCTGCTTGCCAGCTGTTTGCCAGATCTCACACTGGTCCTGTGAGATGTCCCACTCTGCTCTCTGAGTCTCTTAGTGACAGGCGAGTGTGTGTGTGTGTGGTGTGTGTGCACAGCAGATCCTCTTCCCCTGCTCTGCAGGTTGATACAGGGAGAATGAGGAACTCATAAAACAGACTGTCAGAGTTCAAAGGGAACCTTTGAACCTTGGCCACCATCACTTCCACTGATAAAAGAGCATGAGCACAGACATCTGAACAGCCCAGGCCTTTTGCAACAATATAAAAAGTGTCTTGTGCAATTTATCAAGAATTAAGCATGATTTTTTTTTTTACTTCATGACCTCTGCCAACCAATAAGGGATCATGACAAACATGCATGTTTTACCTAATAAATAAGTGGATTTATGTGCATTTATGATGTAAATGCAGCAAATATAAAAGGTGAGAACTATATACGCAACATATCTGCCACTGCAAATAAATGGCCACTAGTTTCATTAATATCAGATCAAATAGTACCAAAAGATAGTGAACGTCTTAGTGAAAACATGCTTTATCTAAGACAATATCAGAGGTTGACCAAGATGCGAGTTTGGTTGCTGGGTGAAAGGTAAACTTTCTTATCTCCTTCCTATCAAGTTCAAAGTCCTTATATTTTAAATATGCATAAACACAAAACATTAAAACTCACAACATTCTCAGGGAAAACAAAAAGATATTCTGTTTACATACTAAAGTAAACATTAGCCATAAGTTTAAGCTCCATCCTGCCAATTTAAGAACTGACACTCCCCTTGTACTTCCAATTTGATCCGTATGGTTTTTTTCAAATGTTGTACTATGGAGATTCACTTAAATTGCAATTTTAGTGTAAGTGTACTGGGTCAGGAGTCAGGAGAGATCATTTCCCCTTTGGAGGTTCCACAATAAAACAGGTAAATCAAATAAATGAAACAATGATTTCTTGACAAGTTTGAACATTCATTGACTAACTTGCTAACACTAACACTACCTGTCCCATAGTCTTTTAGCTTGAATATGATATCAGAAGATCACAATATCTAGCAACTGACAAAAGGTTAGACTACTTGAAATATCCTGTGGTGTGGCACTTGTGTTTAGGTCAGAAAGGGGTTATCAGCATGTGTAAGAGTAGTAGATTGTGGTAGGCCTGTTTGTGTACTGTTACTTGATGCTAAGGCTAAACTCAGAAAGTTACAGCCGTCACACATAGAACTATAGATGTCTGCTTTTAAGTTCTCAGCTAAGTTATGTTTCAAGCCTCATTATAAACTGTAAGCTGTATTACCGTTTATCCAAAGTTAATGACAGGCAAGAGTTTGTGTACTTTCACAGACTTCGTGTATTGACCTCCCAACTATAAATGCAATGGCTTCAGAAAAAAACAACTTCCAAACAAGCTATAGCATGGTTCCTGGTCTGAACACTTCACTCAGGTTGGACAGTGAGATGAATGGAAAGGCTTTCTAAAAGAGCTTCCAAAGGTTACCTGGTGGGATTAGCAGAGGTTGTTAGTGGCCTGGATGAGTAGGGATCCCCAGGGAAAAAATAGCTGAGGCCAGCATCACTGCTAATGTGTGAGCTGCCCACCTGTGGTCATTAGCACGTTCAACTGCACACAGGTGTGACAGGTTTGACGCCACGGCTCCACCTGCCTCATCTGCTTTTCACAGCCTTACACCAGCAGAGAACCTCTCAGGGGATCAGCACAGTTTTCTTGAGGTTCCTTGCAGTATTGACTTTATTCTATTTCATTTTCCGGCAATTGCCCACCCAGCTCATGAGAAAATGCTGGTCTGAAAATAAAATTGTCTCCAAACCCTTAGCTGTGTTTGCATGCATGGGAAGTGTGTCCCTGTTAGAGATAAAAGATAAAGGAAGGAAGGAGATTATGTTGAACTTTGACATTGGATTTATGAATGTGAGCAATAGCCAAAGGCAGGCTGGAGGTGATACCTTTGGAATTTACTGATCTATGGTTGATAAAATCATAGCCTCAGGAACACACCTCACTAAATTAAGCTCCATGATATCAGACAGGCTATTACAATGATAGACATTGTGGAGTAAAAGTCACCTTTAAATCAAAGATCCACTCTAAAACAGAAATTTCCATTATATTCTTGATCTTAGACCGTTCAATCATCTTTTTATGAATATGAACAAATGTGAATACTGTGTTCTTCAGTTCCATACAGTGATAATTAGAAATTATATACAGTAAATCACACTTTTTACAGCATGCACTTCATGCGAGAATGAATTCAGCCTACTGCTGCACTATTTTTTATGCCTTGAAAGGAATTGTTTGGAAGAAAAATGTCCTCTCTCTGCTAGCTTGGACGATGCATGATGGATTCCATGATGGACTGATGCATGAGGACTTTTACGATGGCTGCCACCATGGTACAAGAACATAGGCCAACAGAAAAGGAAAGACCAATTAACCAAGCCAAATGCTCTACCTTGCTGAATGATGCTCTCAACGCCTGTCCGTCCCGCCCACTTTCTTTCAGATATTCCCATATGCCCTTCCCTAACCCTTTAAAAAGGTCCAGCATCACCAGGGGAGCTGAGTATTTAATCCTGTGACATGAGAGCAAATCGTACCTTTCTCTACTAGTGGGACAAAACGATGTTCTGTGCGACATATGCTCCTTTTGGCATTAGCCAGATATTAGTGCTTCTGTACACTCGTCTTACACTCGTGCTGACTGCTGCTTCTGTCCTCAGCAATGGCGCGAATGGGACTCACTCCCACAAGTTACTGATCGGCTTCCAAGCTCCCTGGAACATGTCTTTCCCCTTCAGCGCCCTGCGGTTGGGCTCTGCCATACAGATAGCTGTGGATAAGGTAAACGCCAATCCCTCCTTTCTGGGGAACTACAGTCTGGATTTTGTCTATACAGATTCAGACTGTGATCCCAAGGCTTCCCTAGGAGGGTTCATTCACCAGGTGTGGAAAGAAAATGTGTCTGCGCTCTTTGGTCCAGCCTGCCCTGAAGAAGCCGAGGTAAGCCTTCATTTTGAGGAAATTATGTGATGTGACGTGACATGATGTGTAATATACCACAAGTTTTTGTAGAAAAAGTACATTTTAATGATGTCAAAATAAAAAACATGTTGTGTATCGAGGCGCTGACCCTTGCTTGTCACTGGAATTTAAGCTTATTCTGCTTTTGCATTCAATATTACGTCACTCTTTCCCCTCTGATTAAATTAACTAAATGTTTAGTTTATAGTAGTGTATAGTATTCTTTTCTTAACTTTATTGCTTGGTATGCAGGTCACTGGTCTCATTGCATCCACCTGGAGCATCCCCATGTTTGGATTTGTGGGACAATCCTTCAAAATGGATAACAGTGCTGTTTATGATTCTTACATCAAAGTTGTGCCCCCTCTTAAAAGAAGTGCAGAAGTGCTGGTTAAGACCCTGGAATTCTTTGGATGGAGCCATGTGGCTATGATTGGAGGCGGGTTCGCGTCAAACACCTGGGACAAAGTTGACGCTCTGTGGAAAACTGTTGAGGATCCGCTGAAAGACGAATTCATGTTGACTGCGGCCGTCAAGTTTGACACCAGCAATCACCAGCTCATTTGTCGAAATATTAAGTACATTGCGACAGTCGCCAGAGGTAAGAAAAGTTTTACAGTATAACAAACACTTAATTAATGATAAGCTGTGACCTATTCGGCTCTATGAAACCAAATACAAAAGCCTAATAAACAATGCATGCTGCTCCCATCACATAATTTTGTTGATGATTGATTTTAATTGTCAATCTTTTTTTTCCCCAAACAGCGTGAAGATACAGTTATCAGTGAATTCCGTACTGGGTTCATCATAGTTATCATTTCTGCAACTTTAAGATTAATGGATATAGACAATGAAAAACAGCCAATCGGGAAGGTGGGAAGGTCATTAATGAGGTCACCAATCAATAGGAAACTCTCCTGAGTGTGATGAACCATCACTGACCTTGGGGTAAATAGATATACAGTAGATGATCAAAAAGTAGCCAATAAAGCTAATAAAAATAGAAATTGACATTGAAAGTAGAGTACCCTTTGGATCCAAGGATGCGACATAAACACACAACATGCCTGGAGTTTTATTTCCAAATGATGTTACCATTTCTATCTCTAACCCCCCCCATCCCCACCACAGTGATTGTCATTCTAACGAACACTGAGGATGCAATGGCTCTGTTGCTGGAAGCTGAGCAACAGGGCCTGATGAATGGAGAGTATGTTTTCTTCCTCCTGCAGCATTTTGAGGTCAGTGGCAGCGTGGTGAGTAAAATTTACAGCTGACGCCACGTCCTGCGGGATGTGGTTCATGCATCGCACACTGACATTTTGAAAAGCGGAAAGTAATTTAGTGGTTTTAAGATGTCATGGGTCAATGAAATGAAAACACTTCATATTCTATTCACTTCAAATCTTTGTTCGTCTCATTGGGTAAATATAGATTCTAGACAGGGTTTGAAAAATACACATAAGAAATCATAACATCATATATCATACAAACAAACAGTGGGAAAATGCTAGTTGATAAGATCTGAGATAGTCACTAGGTTGATAGAGAACAAAAGACGCTCATCAAAGCAAAATACAAAGATCTTATACACAGCAAGAGGCTTCATACTTACATGTGCAGATTAAGCAGTCTAATAGTGGTGGGGTCAAAATCTTGAGTTACTTGAGTTTAGGCACTCTGATGCGTCACCCAGATCCAACTCACCTCATGTCTCTTAAAGATCCCAGTTTGTTGTCTCATCCAAACTAGCAATTTTCTCTGGATCTTATGTTTGTCATATCAACCTTTTTCTTGAGCAGGATAACCTGAGGAAATATTCCTTTAACTGCAAGAATAACCAGACTGCCATCAGGGCCTTTGATATGGTCTTTATCATTGGCCAGAAGTCCTATAAAGGCTATGAGTATTATGACTTCTTTGAGCAAGTTTTTGAGAGACTGAAGAGCCACCCATTTCGGAGCAACCTGACGTCTGAAGGAGAGGTAAGCACTCGATAGGAACATGAAACTATAGATTTGAAAATCCTTGACCAAAATTTGTCATGCAGAGGTTGTAATTTAAATGTTCAAACTTACATTCCTTGTGCTATAAAACTGAATTACCTATGCTATCATTTTGATTCTACTATTTCAGGTTAGCCCCTATGCTGCCTATCTGCATGATGCAGTGCTTCTTTACGCTATGGGACTGAAGGAGGTCCTCAAAGATGGCAAAGACCCTCATGATGGACGGCAGCTTCTACTGAGACTAAAAAATAAAAGCAACATACGATTTTATGGTAGATACCTGTTTGATCATAAATATATTGTGAAGTTAGCTACAACAAAAGCAGTACATGCCCTGTGCACCTATAGGCGTGATCATAGGACGCAATGCCATAAATGATTAAGCATAAGAGCCCTGCATAAGGGAAATACAGCGTGTGCTTATACACCAGGCAGTACGGTAGAAGTGAAACAAGCATGAGCCAGCTTTAGGTTGGTGCTTGGCACATTTACATACCAGGAAGTAGCTTGGTGATTTTCTAACTGTGCTGGCTAAGTCAATGCATGAATTAAATATTTTGTTCAGCAATCAATGTAGCTCCACTCACGTCAGTCATGCATACCCCCACCACCACACGAGCACCTAGAAAGCATTAGGCACAGTTGTTATTAAAAAAATATTCACCACCATTTTCAGCAACAATTCATGCAGTAATGGCTTGTCATTGCAGGTGCTTCTGGACTAGTCCACTTTGATGAAGAGGGGGAAAGAAACTTAGACTATTCCATTTATGACCTACAGCATACAGACAATACCACCAACTTTGTGCCCATCCTCCATTTTGACAGTCACAGCAAAGCTGTCCGGTAACAATCATCAGTTATACCATCAAAAACAATCAAGCAATTTTTTATAACATGTAAACAATACATAAATGAAAACTAGCCCTGGGAAAGTCATATATGAACCTGCAAACATACTGTACCTATATTACTGTAGTTTTCTATCCCCAATCAATAACTGTTTCAAAAATTCCATTGCAGGCCAACTTCTAAGTTTGCGTCAGTGGTCTGGCCCAAAGGAAAACCTTCTGATAACCCCGAATGTGGTTTCAACAACGAGCTCTGTGAATGGTTAACCAATGGTAAATAAAGTAGCATTTATGGCAAAACTGACTTGCAAAAAAGAGCTTTAATGTCTTTTACCCTAGTAATCGGATGCTGCTGTGTTTGTGATTTTGTGTTTGTTATTTTTGAGCAGTGTCAAATCGAATTCTCTGGAGATGTCTTTCATTTTCTTCGATTTTTCTTTTTTTTTTTCTTTTGGCTGAAAATCAGTTTTTGCTCTAATTTTTGTACCTTATCATTGCCTCTAAAGTATATTTAAACAAACATTTTAGGATGATATACAGGCAGGTTAATCGACTTCATCTTGATTTGTCACAGACATCGCCCTGGTGATCATGCTAGCTATCTTCCCTGTCATTGGTGTGACAGCAGTCTTGTGCATCGGGATGCTCATTATGCAGAAACTGCGGCTCCAGAACAGGCTCGATGACTCCTGCTGGTGGCTCATCAACTACTGCGACATTGCTATCATCAAAGAGCCCTTAGTATGAACCTCAGCCTGGAGGCCCAACACAGATGTGTTGTCATCCAAAGCACACTCACAGCCAGAGACACAAACTGTGTACATGTTCACATATTCATTGAGGGACAAAAGGTGTATGAGCATGAGTGTATGTACATACTCTTGTGTGTGTTTGCTTGCCTAGATTTGTGTTCACATGCTTGTTTGTGTGTGTATGTGTCTCCTCCAGGGAGTGCAGGCTGTATCTCTGAGCACCACGGCCAGTAAGAGTGGGAGTGGCGGCTCCCAGTCCATCCTCTCCTACAACAGCTATGGCCTGAAGGACAAGGCAGGCAAAGAGCATGTCTTCGCCACCATAGGCCTGTACCAGGTACCCATTTAGTACAGAGTTTAATGGAATACACTCACATTGTGATTTTATGCCATACATTTTTCTTTGTTCTACATTCTACATTGTTAGAAAAAATAATTCATCCTGCAAAATAGACCTGGTTCAGGTCCTGATCAGGTCCATCCATGAGTGTCAAATGGGTGTGGCAAGAAGTGGCACCCAAGTAGTTAGATAGCCCTATAAAGTTACTCAGTATAAGCAGTTTTGGATGTTTTTCTTGACAAATGATATCAGATGTACTATACCTCAGGGTTTAGTGAAATGCTTCTGCTGAATTGTCCCTGCTGTTATTATTGCCATCGAAACTAACAGGTACTATTAGCCACAAGCTTGCAGCAAGCCAATAATATTATTATTTTTTAGGTAAGTTTATTTAATTGTACCATCCCCCTAAGCCATAGGTGAAGAAAACCTACAGACTTGAATCGTAAAGCTCAAGATATCTCTTGAAGCAACAATGGGCTATTTGCAAAGCTTCCCAGATCTAGGGTCACTATATGTCTGTAACATAACCATAAATATCAATACGATTTAAAGAGATATTTTGCTCATTTTACATTGTTATCTGGAGAAGGGGGTATATGTTTGCATATAGAGCTGCAGTTGTTTAGTGGGAAAAACAACACAAGGTTAGTTTATTTAAGAGTAAACCAATGTAGAAACCCAGTGACATATCCCTCCAACAGTAACAGCTCCTAATCTACTGATGGTTATAAAAGATGAACAAAAGGACTTTGATAGAAATGTACATCTATGACTGTGCTCAGAGTTTGTTTACCACTTCCTGTGGCTAATTTAGTTTTTAATCCCGGACAGGGAAATCAGGTGGCCATCAAATACATGGAGACCCAGGTCATCGGTAATATCCGGAAACCCTCCGTTATCTCAGAGTTCAATATGGTAAAGTTACTCAGGTTCTTCTAAACTAAACATAATTCTTGTTTTCGTGGTTTATCTTGTTTGTTTTTTCATTGAATGAATGGATATATATTGTTGATATTTGTTTGGTGATTAAGAAAGTCAAACCATGCGTTTCCATTTAATTTAATAGACCACCCATAGACCAAATAACCATCTGAATATCACATAAAACAGATGTTGTTCTTTAAGACTTGGTATTGAGGAATATCAAATACATCACCCATGGAATGATATGTTGTATGCCTAACCATCTGAAACTCTTTAAGATAGATGAATGAGATGAAGCATGAGAACTTGGTGCAGTTCTTTGGAGTGTGCATTGAGCCACCAAATGTCTGTCTGGTCATGCAGTACTGCAAGAAAGGCAGTCTGAAGGTGAGTGTCTGAGACTGCACTGCTTTTGTTCCATATCATATCATTTGGAATATCCTGCTATACTTATGCAAGACAGATGCATAGCGGAGTAACTTTTACAATGGCTACCCATTCATGTGTTTGAGCTTTAGCTTCATAATGTTACTTCTTCTTTGGTGTTGTTTTGTCTGCAGGATGTTCTGAAGGTTTCAGATATCGAGCTGGATTGGATGTTCAAACTGTCCTTTGCTTATGACATTGTCAATGTGAGTCAGTTCATTTATACAGTATATTAAAGTGTTTTGCTGTGATGTGGTGATTGGAAAGACACTTCATCCATTGATTACTGATTTTTTTTTTTTTCCTAATATAGCGTATTTATATACTGTGTCCAGAAATTTGTTGAAAAGACTGAAATTTGAGCCTTTAAATGGACACAGCCAGACTGTATTTATACTCTGGGGCTGATTCTTTGATATTTATATAGCAGTATCCCTAAAATACATTACAGTACCCATTCATTCACTTTCCAGGGAATGGAGTTCATTCACAAGAGTAGCCTGAAATCCCATGGGAACCTGAGGCCCAGCACATGCCTGGTGGATAGCCGACTCCAGATTAAACTGTCTGGCTTTGGACTGTGGGAGTTCAAACACGGGACCAAGCACAGGCTCGCACTGGAAAATCCCAAATATGAAAGTCAGTGGGTGGATTCAGCTCTTGAAGTCAAGCTGCTTTGTAATGATATTTGTGTCCCGAGTGTCTTAAATATTCAAATTTATGTAGTTTACCACAGCATCAAGGAGAACTAACACATTCCAGGTGTTTTGAACCATCAAAGTATATCCTACTAATTAAGCTGTTTCTTGGCAAAGCATGTCAATTGTAGTACAGTTGAAATGCAGACATCTCAAAAATCTGTGCTTTTGAAAACTGTTGTAGAGATGTACTGGACAGCTCCAGAGCTTCTGAGACAAGTCAGTCCCCTGTTCAGTGGGACACCCAAGGGTGACGTCTACAGCTTTGCCATCATCATGCAGGAGCTACTCTACAGTCCTAATGCCGGACCGTACCATGACATCAACCTGGAGCCAAAAGGTCAGCATGATGCCATCACAAAGTCATTCATTCATGTCCTTTACCCGCTTATTCCTTCTTAGGGACACAGGGAGCTGGAGCCTATCCCAGCATGCACTGGGCAGGCAGGGAAAATATAGCTCACAGTCACTCACAATCACATTCATATATGAGTAATGTCGAGTTTCCACCGGACTTGGGTGTCTTTTATACCAATGTGCCACTCGAGCATTACTGAATGATTCAGTGTTTCTTCTATATTAACTCAGCAGATGGAGCAGAACAATACGAAAACTACCAGGGATTTTATTTTATCAAATTTAAGTATGTTGTCTACTATAACAAAAATCTGGGACCAAAAAGTGGACATATGTGTAACCAAAACCAAAATCTCCCCCCCCAAAAATGATGTAATTTGTGATTCCTTCATGATTCCCACCCCACACAATGATTAAAATACTGCAGAATGTCAACAGCATTACGATTCCTGTTTCTTGCCACATGTTTTCACCAGAGATCATCAAGCAGTTGCGGACCCCTCTGCTTGGGGAACCCCTCCGACCAACGCTGTCTGACCAGCTGTGTGATGAGAACATCAACACGCTACTGAAGGCCTGCTGGAGTGAAAACCCAGACCACCGACCACCGTTCGGATCCATACGGAGACGGCTGAGGGAGATCAGCCCAGAGAGGTCAGGCTTTTGATTTTTTTTTTTTCTTAATCAATTTCTTAATTTACACAGATTTGGGTTTGGGCTGTCATTACTCTTTAACATAGTTTCATCTGTATCATCTCCCACTCTTTGGGGCAACAAAGTGCCCTCCCTGTCTCATATGGTTACACACCTTTAGTTTACTTACAAGTGCATGTATAGTGTCAAGCCGCTTATCTTCATGACCACATCGTATCTACTCCATATTCAATTTTCTCAACACTACTAGAAGAACTAAAGCAAGCAGCAAACAGGCTTATTATCCATCTTCCATCTTCAAAAAATGAAATCAGGCAGTGGAATTGAATGGAACTTTGTTGTTAAACGTTCATCACTGAGCTGAATTATGGTAAAGATATCATTCCAGGTGTCATCAAAATCTCACATAATTAATAATTAGATAATTTGCTGTTTTGACTTCAACATAAACTCAGTTTCTGTCTTCAAATATGAAGACAATAGCAAGATTGTTTTAATAAATAATGTTTTTTTGTACTCTAGTCATGCAAATATACTGGACAATATGGTGGAAAAGTTGGAGAAATATGCAAATCACTTGGAGGAAGTGGTGCAAGAGAGGACCAATCAGCTCACAGCAGAGAAGGCCCGTGCAGACAAGCTTCTCTCCAGCATGTTACCAAGGTAACAAATTCAAAGCATCAGTTATAAACATCTTCTTGGGCTTGTATTGTGCTAAGCATGACCGTTTGGCTCTCCATATGTGATATCAGTCTACAGTCTGCCTTCACTGCCTCTTTTAACACCAGTCTAGGTTCATTAATTAGCATTTTAAGCTGATTCATTCATGGTAGCTCTAAAGCCAAGTCATATGATCGATATAGTGGATGGGCTTCAGTGAATACATTAGTAAGCAAGTGTACTCTGCCACCCTTACCATGGCAGTGCTGTTGTTTCATTGGCCATAGGTACATTGCAGATCAGCTGATGTCAGGGAAGTCAGTGGAGCCGCAGGCCTATGACATGGTGACCATCTTCTTCTCCGACATCGTGGGCTTCACCTCCATGTGTTCTATCAGCTCGGCCATGGAGGTGGTGACACTCCTTAACGACCTCTACAGCCTGTTTGACGATATCATCAAGATGTACGATGTCTACAAAGTATGTCACACACAACAGCCTTTGTTTTTTACTCCGCTTTATGCACTGGGGATGTGACGTCATGCCTGGAGCTGATTGCAAATCCCAAGGATGTCGTGAGCGAACAGCATGCATATCTGTCACATGCTTCATTACAGTCCTGTTGTAAACTGGACAAACAATGTGTACATTTTTACAGCTTAGTTTTTGAGAATGTATGGACTTTTAATTTTATTGTACATAGCTTTTGACAGTGTTATGTTTTGTTATCATATGTTCTGCTCTCTTGTATAAGCCTAGTCTATCATGGCACTAAGGAAAGCTTTCCCACTGTTATTTAAAAGTCAACAGTAAATCTTTTTCATATTTGAACTTCATCAGGTGGAAACAATTGGAGATGCTTATATGGTAGCTAGTGGTCTGCCTCTCAGCAACGGCAACAAGCACGCTTTGGAGATTGCCACAATGGCTCTGCATTTCCTGGGTGCGATAAAAGTTTTCAGAATTCATCATATGCCTACTGAGAGCCTGGCACTTCGCATTGGGATACACTCAGGTAAGCAAGGGACACTGACAAATGTTCTAACTAAACTTGCTGCCTTTTTTTTTTTTTTTTTGGAAGGTATTTGTAATGGGTTCAACTGGCTAAAACCAGGCCCTTTTTTGATATTTTTTATTTCCTTTTGGAACATTTTTTTTCCCTTTTTTTAA
>OMOV01051295.1:10610-23315 GCA_900312565.1 Beryx splendens | reverse complement strand
TATGATTTACATGATTTAAAAAACTTTACAGAATGCATGTGACTCTATTTAGGAGTCTCTATCTCTCTCTCTCTCTCTCTCTCTCGCGCTCTCTCTCTCTCGCTCTCTCTCTCAGGGTTAGGTTTGTATGGATGTTTCACCATTTGGCTTAAAACCAAGAGTTAACATGCTATTTGACTTGAAGCAAATCTAACTCCTTTATAATTCCCTGCCACTGGTTGAATGTTGTGACTGCCCTCTGATGTTTTTTTGGGGTAATGACAAAAATATGTGCGGAGAGCTCAGTGGCCCAGAGCCTTGTTAGTGTCTCTGTATAACATGTCTAGCATGGCTAATTAAATTTTCTCATCAGGCCGCTGTCTGCTCGTGGAAACTAATCCACCTGCTAATATACAGCTGCATGTAGCCAAGTGCCAGAACTATACTACACAATGGAATTAAGATAGTAAGATTATATTTAAAAAAGGTAACTGTAATCATTTACAGGTCCTGCAAAAACCCTGATATATATTTTCAAATGCTTGAAAACAAAGATGATTATTTGTGGGTGGATTACTTAAAAAAATGCATTTTAATTGTGGGATATAAAGGCAATCATTATTTTTAACAACTTTAAATAATTGTTAGTGATTCTTCAGACCTGGTACACCAACAGACCCAAAACAGACCTCTTGAAGCTAGAAAATTACTTAAATGTCTCTCCTCTCCTCTCCTCTCCTCTCCTCTCCTCTTCTCTTCTCTCTGCTCTTAATAGACATAAATACAAATAAAAACAAAAGAAAAAGAAAAATGTAAAACTTAGCTTGAAGAAAAAACTAAGGCAACTCCTCTTTGAAGCATCAAAAGACTAAATACTTTATTACATCACAGAAGTATTAAAAACAGCAACATGTTTCGACCGTTATTCAGGGTGTCTTTTTGACTTCAGAGAGGAGTGCCTTGCTTTTTTTCTTCAAGTTAAATTTTACATTTTTGTTTTTCTCTTGTTTTTATTTGTATTTATGTCTATTTTGCTCTGTACCTTGTGATGGGCTTGTTTTCTTTCTACCTTACTTTCTAAATAAATTTGAATAGACGTGACTCGACTACATTTTCAAAGTGACCTGCCCAACCTTGAATAGCCTCGATCCAGGTGACAGCCATGGAAGAGCAAACAAAACAACCAGGATTTATCTGATATGACAGTCCCTTCCCCCCGGCCCGACCGACTCTCCATTGGCTTTGTTGACTTGCCTGCAGGCCCAGAAGCTTCAGAGAAAGCTGGAGACCGGAGAGAGGCAGTTGTGCCAGATGGCCAGAACCAGAGCAGGTTCATGAAGGAGTTTGCTTATGATGCCAGGATAAAACTTTTAAACTAGCATAGTGCTAGTTCAAGGTTTGTAAGCTGCGAGCGTCTTGGCAAGTAATGCAGTAATTGTGTTTTCTATGACTGTCACCGATACAGACAGCTGCTCTATTTTTTTTAGCAACACCTATTGAAATGACAGTGGGTTTAAATAGAAATGTGTTACATTATCTTACAGCCTTGCACATCTAACCAAATTAATACATTTTTGACCAGTGACTATATCTGTTGTATCTATTGAATAAAGAGAAATGCTACCATGTTCAAATGCATTCAGACTGCAAGCAATACAATCAAAAGTCCATTCATTTCCTATAGAGCTGAGCAACCAGGGAAGCTTGGCCAATATGTGGACGGTCAACAACCTTGTTGGCCAAGAAAAGTTGGCCACAAATGTGCTTCTTATTGTCATCAGCCATTAACAACTAATTACATTTCTGTGCTTTCTTGTGTTGCTGCTGATTTCATCTCATGAACAATAGATCCACCTGGCAGGTGCAAAATGGATGAGAAGTTGATTACAGCCATTAAAAGCTTCCCAGTTCTTTACAGATTTTATTAGAAAGACTAGAGGAATAAACTTCTCAAAAACAACGCTTGAACAGTTGCATCCATCGTTGGGGGTTGGTGGTAAGTGCTGAAGTAATATTATTGAGCCTCATCTGTTTGTTTTTGTTATGAAGGCAATACCAAAACAGACAGAAGGATGCACAGTGTCATAGATGCAAAGCACCCTACATAGTTCAGTAGTATTGCAGACCAAACAGGGATCCAGTGTGCCATGCCTCCTAAATTGATAGGCTAACTGTGAGCGAGAGAACGAATATGTGAGTGAGTTGATTTCTGGATCCATGAGGTCCTTTGCATCTAAAAATACATAATTTGCTCATTTTTCTAGGTCAAAACCCTGTAGACCACTACTCTGAGCAACACACCAACCAAGTCGCTCGCAGTGTGAATGCTGAGATTATATGCTGTGCTTCTTTCATTCTCTGCATCATGTTTGACATTGCCTATAGGTAATAAATGCTCTTTCATGTTCAAACTCCTTGACAGCGACACCCAAGCTGATCTGAGCTGGCTAATAAAAGTTCAGCGTGTTAGAAAATGACAAATGGATGGCTGTTCTTCCTCTTCTGCCTCAACCATGTGCTGATCCCAACCGCAGAGCACTGTGGAGAAGATCACGGTCCACACATCCATCTACATCAGACTAGAAATGAAGTGTCTTCTACTGCTTCACTGGGTCTACAGGTCAAGATTGCACTATATGTGACACATCTGAACCTTTCTGTGTGAATATATGTGATTTCCATTAAGTGGTTTAACTGGACAGTGATTGTTTGTTATATCATTTTAACCCTGAGATCATCTTTACTTTCATCACCATCTTGAATTCAGCTTTAAAGAGCAGCAATTCCTCTTTCTTACTGAATGTACACCAACATAATGTAATGAAAAGCATCTTTTTGTAGCTAACCTGGGTATGATACACTGAGGACTTACGCTTGGAGGTGATCCCAAAGAAATGGCTGCGGTGCGCTGCTCGGGCCAGGAGAGGGCAGTGTCTCCATTGCTAATGTTTCACACGCCCATGATCCAGTTCCAGATATTGCCTTAACAGACGTGACACTTGGGAGTGATGGAGAGATTGAATTCTTGGAACATTCTCTGATTGCACTTTGACTCTGATGTGCCCATATTAAAGCCAATGATGCATCTCTTTATAAAGCATTTAATTTACGCATTTGCAGCCCAGTAAACTGTATTTTCACTTCCATGAATCTCGCCCAGGGCTGTGTGTCCAGGCCGAATTCATTCATCTCTACCATTTCATATCAAAGCTATAAACTTGGCTTGCTCCAGCAGACTGTGATATTGTTGCTGGAATGTTCTCTGAGAGGATTTTATGGTCTTTTCCTGTAAAGGCTCTTTTGGGACTGGCTGAAAAACCTCTTCTACAGACAGTCAGGACATTCAGTATTTTGTTAGAAATTCCCCCTGACAACCACAGAACAAATCTAATAAAGTCTGAGCACCTCGCTGGACTTTCTAATATCTCTATGATGATTGCAATATTCTTTTCTCACATGATTGAAACTCCAAATCTGCAAGACAACGTGGTTCTTGCATTAATAGACTTGTTTGCATCATCACTCTGCTCAGTATTATGATGCATTAAATCGGACAAGTTCATTTTTCACCACTAAATTACAATACAGCTGTGATGCTACAATTACATCCACATTCGGAAAGTTTCCAGTTTGCTTTCCGGTTTGCTGGCGCATAAAATATCACTGTAAATCCCGTGTCTTTTAAACTGCAGCTGAGAAATGAGAAACACAGACTTTATACACCAAGGCCATAAAAAGGATCATCTCTTTGTATATCAGACTATCTGAGAACCTCCAAAGTGGTGCTAAATATCCTGCAAATAAATCTCAAATCTGGAAGGGCAATTTCCTCTTAGGCTGATAGGTCTTTATTTGCTGTCTACTGGGACTAAATTCTGAACCTTATTGTGGAGTTTTTGTGTTTGCATTTGTGCGTTGACATAGTGAGATAACTGAATTTCTATCTGTGTGTATACAGAAGGATCAAACCACGCAACACTGTGTTGGTGTGTCAAAGTAAATAAAGGCTGTGTATGTGTGTGTGTGCGTGTGCGTGTGCTGTGTGTGAGGGGTCTGCAGTGTTTTTCCTTTCCTTTTCTGTTGTCATTTTGTCCTCAGATTGTTTAGTGGCCTGATGATTTTGACCCCCAGTCCTCAGCTTCTAACAATGTGTAGAGCTGGGTGAAGGGTACCAACTCTTTGCTGGGACAAGAAAAGGGGGAAAATTTGATACAATTTACACAATTTATACCACACACCTCTCTAATTTCAATGCTGAACTGCATTAAAAAATAGCATGTGTGTGTAAAATGATCTGCTGTGTTCTTCACCGCCATGAAACCAAGTTAGCACCCAGAAAATTATTTTTGTATCTTGTTTACATATTCAAATCTCATTTTACACGGCGTATACAAATCACACACAGATCTTTTTTTTTTTTTTAGCACAGCTGAAGGTTTTACATGACATTACTATACTGTGTCTTCCAAAGCACCAACATGTTCCTCTCTCTCTAAGGTGGATGAGCATGTGTCGGGGCCATTTGGTCCACTGTCATGTCCAGTATGAGCCATGCGTGCCTCATGGGTGCAGCTGCTGCATCCTCAGGAGGGTGGAGCTCACCTCATTGTCTCACAACGGGACAACTCTCAGTGCTAGAGTTACATTATGTTCCTATAGTATCTTACCCTTGTTTGTAGCATTTGGCCATGACTCCCATTACAATAATAAATGGAGTTGTTTGTAGAGTTCATCCCCCATGGGTGTATGTAGAAAATTGTTTCATTTTCATGAGATTGTTTGGATAATATAAGCGTGAATGTGAGTTGTGTAACATGTTACCAATGGTGCAGTGCTTGTTTGTCCTGCTCCTGCCTGTAGACAAGACACAGAGAGGGGGGAGATGGCTCCTCCGCTCGTCTCTGCCTCCTCTCGGCTGTGTTTACAATAGACATACCATGCCTGGAGCTGCTGTGCTCTAGAGTTTCACTAAAAAGGCCTGGGACAGACTTCTGTTTGAATCTGCCTGTGTGTGATTGTGAATCTAAACTTTGCTCTTTGTTTATGTCTCCTGTCCCCTGAGTATTTTGGGCACCGCTGACATGCAGCTCCCTTATTGGATAATGGGATGAAGTTGGACGCTGACACACTGCTCTCTTATTGGATAATGAGAGGAAGTTAGACACTGACACGACATTCGCTCTTCACTCTTGTCCTCTTTCATCTGGTTTCAATTGCGGCTTTTAGTCTTTTTCCTATCCGGGGCCAAAAGAACTTTTGGAGAGAGACAGAATGAGTGAGTGAGAGTTAGTGAAAGACAGAGTGAGAGGGTGTATGGACTAATTTTAGAAAGGATGAACCGCTCATGTCACCAGAATTCCCTGTAATGTTTATCTGTATTTATCTCTGCGACTTAGCGGGCCTCAATACCACACAAACTCAACAAGACACCAAAAAAATCCCCAAGCAAAGTTCCTCAAGTGTACAGAAGGGTTTCAAATAACACTCCCCTAAGCTCCGTCCTATCTCCACTCACAGGTTTATTTTATATTAGTTGACAGAGGCATTTGTTGAAGGCCAGGTGGGTACACGATGAGGCACACACACTGTTACAACTATAGGATGTCCTCAGTACATTCTGTTTCCCCATCACTATCCTTTCCTCCCTCATTCTTTCCCTTGAACTGTAACCTTCACTCTCCTCTCCCACTCTGTTCCGCTGCTGTCTCTGCTTCAGGGACGATGCCTTCAGTGTCTCCCAGCGTGGAGACGGGGTATTTTGAACCGGTGTCACTATTATAAGAGATGGCTAGTGTATAAACATCAATAAATTGCATTTCAGGCTCCTACAGCTAGTGTCCGCCGACTTCAGCTAGGTCGGAGTTCACACATTGTTTCTCATGCCCCCCCCCACACACACACAGACACACAGAGGCAACAGGAAAAGGGATAGTGAGAAATGTTTACAGAGTAGATGTTTGCGTGGGCCAGGCTCTTAGCTCAGCTGAGTTAATGATGAACTGAATATCAGGTCGACCGGCCACGCTAAGGGAAACCTCCACCCTCTTTATTGTGGCGTTCTGCAGCTCTGATAACCTTAAATGAATGTGATGTGAGAGATGCAGATTACACCTTCCAGGCCCACGCTCACAATCATATGAATGCATTTCAGTCCAATAAGATATTACATTCCCTCCTCCCTGCATTAATGGATTACCTGAGCCGCTGGGGAGGTGTAAGGAGATCGCTCAGGAGAGGCCACAGTCGGTGACAGCATTACAGCATCCCCCAAAGCAAACAGACTGAGGCCAGCGCAAAACAATGAGTCTTACCTCCGTATGCAGCGAGAGGCAACTGCATTATGAGAAAGACAGAATATGGTGGCAAAAAAAAATGCAGAGAACAGCAGCTGGTAAAAGTTTGTTTAGACCTGATGTTACCGCCTAATACTCTGATTCTGGATGGAGAACAAGGTTGGCTCAATGATTGACTTTATGTCCAAGAGCAAACACCGCAACCCATAACCATCACGCCTCCGATGCCATGTTTCAAACTGATAATGAGCCATTCATCATTGCTGGTTTACTGGGCTGATCCTCCCGAAACTCACTCAGTTAACCTTGGATTGTATCAAAGCACTGGTAAGCAGAATCTGGAGTAAATGAGATTCTGCCACTTCTCATTCTCCTTCTCTTTCAGCAGGTGTAGAGTTTAAAGTTGCATTTATTAGGTAAACGACACAAAAAGATAGTTTTTATGTTACAACATTTTTTTAAATCTTGGTTGTTTATGAAATGATTGCTCTTTCCAAAAAATAAGGCCTCATGTAACATTTTATATTCCACAAGAGGCATATTAGATATTGCTCAAGGACACTTCAGCAGGATGGACGCTTGCCAATCTGGGGTTGAGCTTGAGCCGTCCAGTCTCCCTAATCACTAAACAACCTTGCATTCCCAGCACAAACCTTCTGTTCTCACCACGGCACATACGTATGTGGACTTTGAGTATCTGACTATGAATAGTAAACACTGGTATCTAGATGTCTATTTGCATTGTAACATTTTGTATTGTATTGCTTTTGCATTGTGAGGTTTATATATTGAATGTGTAAAATTCAGGAGTGGAGGTAGCTGGAAGGTCACAACTTTCATTCATTCATCTGCTGGAAAAACGTGTGTGAGGTAAATGAATGAGTAATGCTTTTCCCTCCCTCAGCAACTACCATCGAGGTAACCCTTGAGCAAGGCGCCTGCTTGTGCACTTGTGTATCTGTGTGCATGTGAAACAGGGCGTTGCTGGAAGAGGGCGTGTGTGTACTCAGCTGACTTTCCCTAGACGAATAAAGGTTAAGAAATTGGTGTGTTTTGTGTAAATTTTCCTCCGTGAATCTGTTAAAATGAGCTCTGTTTCTTCCCTGCGCTGGAGCCGAAGTAGTGCAGAGAGATCACCATTACAGGAGCGCTTTCCTCCTCCTTACTCCCCTCCTCTCTCCATCTGTACTAAATTGTCCCTGGTGTGGATACATTTTCAAGGTTCTGGCATGTAGCTGGGGTGTGTGCATTGTGTGTGTATGTGTGTCTGTGTTATTGTGAGTATACATATCCCTAGAGTGGATTCGTTTTCACAGCTTGGTGGTGTGGCTAAGAGCAGATTCAGTTTGGCATCTATTTTAATCCCAAGGATGTGAAAGTCACATCGGCCTAATCATCATCCCAGGCATCAACCCCCCCATAAGAAAATGCCGTGTGTGTGTGTGTGTGTGTGTGTAGGTTACAAGTGCATTCCTGTAGAAAGGTACAGAATGCTTCAGGCTGCTTTATACATTATAGCTCCAACTCATGCTAAGATTGAAATGTCTAAAAGAGATAATGATTTTCTAATCTGTAAGAACAAATGTGACCCTGTGTGAAGGACGCTGGTCTGCAATGGGTCTGAAGCTTGGTCTCCAATCCCCTTTTCTTATCTATTTTAGTCTGAACACTTCAACTTCCCCTGGAAATAGACTATAACTTTGACAGTTTGTGTACACAAGCCCTCTCTCACTCCCGACACAATATTACTACTTTGGCAAACCCTATGGTTCACTATCGATTCACTTCTATTTTAAAACATCAAAACTCACCTACTTGACCCTGAAGCAGTCTTCTTGTTGTGAAAATCAGGTATAGTGATGCAGAATCTCACCTTTTCTTTTCATTTTAAGTCAGGTTGCTGTGTGTGTTTGCAGTCCTGCAGCCACACTGCTGCTCTCCAGGTGGCCTTGTACCGACAGACGCTAGATGACGCTGTTGCACCAACACTTCGTACAGACTCACTCTATCGCTTGTCTGCCGACCCATAGATCTGCTATTAGCCTGCAACTGAATGGTCGATTTAAGGCTTAAAAATGTCTGAAGAGTTGTACTGCCAATCGAAATCTCAGCACCTGGCGTTAGCTTTTCAGTTTCTGAAATGTAGTTTGTGTCTGTGAAAGTTTTATCATCCGTGCCCTCCTTTAAAAGGTGCATTTTATCCACTTATATGTCAATCGTTTTGTAAGTGTAGGTTTCACATTTTTCAAATGCTGAATATCCCATTTAGGATAAGGCTATGTCACATGCAAATGTCTAATCTGTATGTCCAGGTCCTACAGGTTCAGGGAAAAGCTAGCCTTGTACATAAAGGTGTTATTTACAATGCAACCTGCGTTCATGCGTAAAAGGCTATAGCAACATAAGGTGGTAGGCGGCCCTGCTGGGTAGGAAACAGCAGGAAACAGCAGCATCCTAGTCTAGATTGCCTACTCATCAGACATGGACCCCCATCAAGTCATAAATTCAGGGCAATTCACTTCAGAGACAGAATTCAGTCAATGCCTCTTATCTTGGATAAATATTTACTTCCATGGGTTTCGGCCCAGGAACAGACAAGAACACGAATGTCCCCCCCGGGAGTTTCCAGTTGATCAGCAGCTCTCTGTATCGGTGAAGGCCTGCCACATTCCACCTAATGAAAAAATGCTGCGCCAGTCCCCACAGCATCGAAGTTGCTGTGCGGAGGAGGCAGAGGATCATCATGTTTTGCAAACCCAGCTATCTGGGCCCATGATAAAACTTGCCTACACACAAATGTAGCCCCGAGGGTTGCGTGACTTTGAAAGGATGCTAGTGCCCAAAGTAATAATTTCCAGGGCGCATCACGGTAAACAGCTACCAAATAAGAAGTATGAAGGGGGATCCCCGCTCTTAGAATAACAGACACCATGAGATTTATGCACTGGTTGGATTTGTGGCGTAGGGAATGCGTGTTTTCTCAGCAGCACTTAGCCTGGTCTACTCAAACTAATCTTATTTGGAGTAATTAAAAATCAGATTTTTATGTGAATTCTTGCTAAACTAAAAAAAAGAGAAAGAAACCAAACACTTCAAATATTTAAAGAGTTTATGTTGTGTCTGTATGTGTGTCTGTTAGAAGTTTTTCATTCATAAAGAAATTGCACTGCCAGTCAAACCAGGGAGTGATTGTGGCTGGTCCCTGCTTGGGTTTTGATTTGTAGGGGCTGTGGTGGTGTGCTGAAGGAGTGGGCTGGTTCCACACTTATTAGGCTGTTTCTTGGAGTCTTCCTACAGAGAGCGCAGGGAAGGAGAAGTTCGCACCAGTTTGCCTCCAATCCAGTCGAGGTTTCAATAGCAGCAGCGCGGCAGGGGAGGGACGCACTGCCAGCACTCAGGATACCCACTCATACACATTCATACCCCACTCATACACACTAGAGCAGAGTTAAATCCGCAAGAAAGCTGCCAACACGCACCAGAGCAGCCGCCTAATCCGATTGATAGGCTGCTACAGCAGAACTGAACTGAGGAAACTATTGGACACTGAAGAGGACAAGTTGCATTTTGAATTTTCTTTAAGTCACATTTCTTTTAGTTGTAAAGTACTTTTTTTTTTATTGTGGCGGTATCAGAGCTGTTTTGAAAGCAAGCACCACCACCACCATCCTTCAGACAACTTCGTCGTTTCATAGTCCGAAAGGTAAGACTGCCTGCTTGAACGTTTGTCTATTTTTCGTATGATCTTGCGTATGGCATGTGGCTGCGCCTCTGATACTGATTAAACGAGCTTCTGTTAAATTATAACAGCGGTGGGCTGATGGAGGGGGAAAAGAACTTTCAATCTTTTCCTCAACTTTCCTGAAGCTTTTATTTTGACTCTGGATAAAAGCTCCAAATAAAAACAGAGTCGGACTCTGCGAGTAAAGCAGTCTTGCCTTTGAAACGCCTGCCAGAGAGAGAGAGGGGAAGAGGTTTTGCGGTTTACAACTCCGGGAAGTTAAAAGTTTCAAACACATTTCAATCAAGCCCGAACTCGCATGCTCTTTTAATTTTAGCCTCTTTGGTTTGGGCTGTATTTCACAGCACACGGCACGGTGGCGATGACTGCTCCCTGCAAAACTGATGAACTTTAGCCGGAGTGCTGAAAATCCCCTTGCTTTGTGCTCCTAAGGGTTCCCATGCTCCCAGGGGTGACAGAGCACCCAATAAAGCCACCAGACGCGATTCATCAATATGCGTCCTCGCCCCCATTTCTAATGCCCAGTGCGCTATGTGAGCTATTCTCTCCATCTACCCTTTTGACTGTGGAGCTGCGGATGTGAAGTGTGAAAACCTTGCATGGCTTGTGAGTCGGAGTAGAATTAAGTAGAGGTTGTTTCCCCCTTTCACCCATGGGTGGCTTTACGCACCTGCACGAGCCCTAAACGGGGTTATAGGCAGCAATATGAGACCGTTTATTCAATCTATAAGCAGGTCTACTCTAAATTCCCACTGTCTCTGTATCACTGAAATTTAGAATAGATTTTATTTTATATCACCTCATTTTTTTTTAAATTATTCAAGGCAGATTAACAGTGTTTTAGTTTATTTTGGGAGTTGTATTTTCCCCATCCAGTCCATAGTGAGACCCATGTTTTTCCCCTCAGTCTCAGAGTATTTAATGAGAGACAGACTCGGGATGGGAATTTGAATAACTGTATTTAGTAGCAGGGTGAAGCCACACTGCCTCCCTTCTACTTTCTCAGGAGAATGAATCATGAACAAAAGTCTTAAAATGGGAAGGTCTGCGTTGCATACCGTAACTAAACCGTGATTTGCATATGAAAACTCCTGGCTGAAAGAATTCCGCCAGTGTTGCTATAGCCATTTGCGTCCAGAGAAGTGACAGGCTGCGGTGTATATACAGTCTCCTCCGCGTTGCCTTTGTCCGGACTGGGTGTCACATCCAGAGTCACTGGTGGAAGATTAAGGACATGGCGACACGTTTTTATTTCCTTGTTAAATTATTCATCATATCCACACCCACTCCCGGTCCCCCGGCACATTCACTGTGCAAAGCCCCTCATTATGCTCCCTCAGATGGACACAAGCAGAGGCAGTACCCTCAGTCTAGCTGCTGAACAGGGCTTCTGTGCTCCCTCTGCCCAGTAGAACATAGCGGATCATGATTGACTAATTTCCCACGATGCCCTTATCCTTGATGATGGGCAGTGGGTGGATGACTTTCCCATGGGGGCATTCTGTGTTGTAATCTATGATCACCCTCAGCAGCCACAATGCCAGCAATGCAGAGCACACATCAGTCAGAGGTGCCCCCTTCATTTGAATGCCTCATTTTCACTGCAGTAATAGAAAGTTGCCCTGCGACCTGACCCGCTCTCCTCACTGAAGCATTCCAGGTTGCGGTGCTAAATGCACGCTCCGGAGATGGGCTGTAAAGAAGAGGGGCTGAGAGGGAAACTGGGCTCTCCTTTCCCTCATGTTATTGTGCCAACATGTCTTTGTGGTCTGATGATGTGGATAGTTCAGAAACTCAAACTGTGAGTGATGTTGTGGATGGCGAGGAGACAGGTCCTGAGTGATGATTTAGACTTATACACAGTGCGGAGCAGAGGAATGTGATGGTTTGGACACACGCACACACATGCACGCACACACACACACACATACACACACACACACAGACACACATGCACACGTACACACATTCACATCAGATAGAATCTTGAGTCTTGGATTAGAGCCCTTACCACAGTCTCTACCAATTCATTAATGAGCTGTTTGGCTCTCCAAGAGCACCAGACCTGCTTTGGTTTGGCCTGCCTATAGAATAGGTCCAGGTCCTGTGTGGTTCCATCCTTGGCTCTCAGCCGCATATCCTCCACTCACTCCAATCCCCACGTTGGCCCTGAAGTGACAGCAGTGATGGAGCTTGCTACTGAAGACCTACCGTAAATCTGCCTTCAGAGTTCCTTTAAGAAAACACACAGAGGCTCCAGGTCCTGTGAGTCCTGCCAGGCGTCTTGTTGGGTGGAATCCGAAATGTCTCTTTATTTGTGTTGAAATTAAAGTGTCTTTTATTCCCTCCCGTTCTGTTAATGAGCTCCATGTGGCAGCAGGCAGGAGGCTTATCCGTCTTGACAAGGAGCTGGAGGGAAGGAGAGAGACCGGTTAAACAAAGTGAGGGGAGAAAGGGAAGGTCAGGGGTAGTTTGGTGCTCACTCACTAATGCACATGCACGAGCGTACGTGCACACACGTTAACTGATTGGGGTGGGACTAAGCCGCTCCGTGGTACATGCGTGTGTTATGGTTTGTGTTCTTTGTCCAGAAACACCTCCATACATGGTGATCATGTGCTAATCATCAATGTGTTCTTTACTTCACATTGGCTGGTGGAAATACAGTCACAGACACACCACCACACACCA
>OMOV01051249.1:1509-12467 GCA_900312565.1 Beryx splendens | reverse complement strand
CCTATATGGGCAATATTGCCGAAAGAGTTGTCTCACCGTTGCTGCCTGGTGAAATTATCTGTATCATAGCTGCCCCAGCAACTGAACACTGAAATCAGTGGTGGACTTAGAGTAGGGATAGACTATGTGTTTGTAACCCAATTTGGTGATTAAATAAAAAAACAAAACAAGAAAACTCTAGGATACAAAACCTTTTCTATTTTACATTTTACAGCCATTTTATTATTGTTTTATGTCCAGTAGTATGTCTTGTAGATGTTTTACACTGATGGGATGCGTTGCATCACTTGCAAACATGCCTTGTGCCTTTATGAGAAGTTAAGAATAAGCTAAAATAGGCTATATATTCTCTTTACTCTCTGCTGCAGTAGGCTATGGCTGGATTATGAGAAATTACCAGGGCTTAAAAAATATGGGGGGAAATATAGCCTAGTTTTGATCAAGCTTAAACACAGACACTAAAACCTGAAACAGATGGCTTGCTCAGTTGCATCTCCGGTCAAGCCAGAAATAGTACACACACACACACACACACACACACACACACACACACACACACACACACACACACACACACACACACACACACACACACACACACAGGTATGAGTTGGCACCAAAGTCGTGGGGGACACCAATGGTTCCCAGACTCCAGGGACCCCCAGGGGCCATTGAGGGGATCACAGGGAGTCCTCAGCAGATTGAGGTTTAATTTTCAAGCAAACCTTCCACTGTTATCGCCCCACTTGCACTACAGACAGACAACGAAAACCTTCTTAGATTTGGATCTCTGGGACAAAAACCTCTGGCAGTTGGGTGTCGATGGGTTAAAGGTATCATTGACATAAAACAGTTTGTGAATCCACACACACATTTTCAATGTCATCTTTATTGGTTACAAGTTCCCCAGATGTGGCAACCCAAAAATGGCAAGAAAACGTTTTGAGGTAATGAGCAATAATGTTGACATCAGCAGGGGTGGGGACTGTCACATCAACAACTCAATAACTTCATAACTACATGCAAGGACAGTCTGTATCCACAAGTGAGTTTATATACCCCTTGTGCTTTATTGTAGTTTTTAATTTTTTTTTTTTAATTTGCATGGTATTCGTATGTTCCTTCATGTACTCATAATGTGTCTGTGATACTTATTGGACAGTACTTACTGATCTTAATGGCACTGTATATGGTTATAAATGGTGTATGGTTCCACTCTAATATTCCTATAGATAATGTTGCTGCATTCATGTGCTCTCGGACACATCGGAAAAACGAGTTTCCGAGTGGAAAATGCACGTGAACGCCTGTTCATGTCGGAACAACTCGGAAACTCGGGAAAGAATTTGGTGCCCGACTTGCCGACTTGACGTCATATGCGTCATCAACACGGCTTTTATTAATTTAGGTATTGCATATCAAGTTTTTGCTCAAATATAATTTGTAATATGGTATTACCGTTAGTTGTTGTCCACATAGAGTGACCTAAACTAGTTAGAAAAGTTATTTATTCATCCGAGGAGCACATGAATGCAGCTTATTAGTGAAAAAATAATAACATAATTATTTGTATGATCTTTGTGATATTATATTGTATTGTTCATAAGTTATTTTTAGAAGATTAATATAGTTATCTGTCGTTAGAGTCCAGTCAGCAAAATAAATGCACCTGCCAAGCAGATATACAGCCACCTCTATTATCGTGGCGGATCTGGACCTGCTGCTGACAGCAGACCGGAGCGACACAGAGAAAGAGAGAAATGGCGCCTCGATGCTGCACTCACTGAGGCAGTGTTTGGAACTGGATAGAAAGATTCAGTAAGGGCAGACGAGAGGATAAAACATGGTGAACACAAGAAAGAGCTCACGGTCGGTGCCTAGCAGTCCCTTCATCTCTTCAAGGACTAGGTCGTCGGCGAGAAATGACCCAAACTCTGAGGAACATGTAAGCTAAGAGCCGGGTTCTTTTCTTTGCCGGCGAGCTTGCTGGCTATGCTAAGTGGCTAGGTATAGCTGTAGCTGTGGCCTCTAGGTGCTCCAACAGTGTATTATTCACAACAAAAACGACCTACACTGGACTTGACACCGACTGAATCAAGCAGACAAACAATAAAAGCATTGAATGCATTGATTCATGCGCGTGCCATTTGCGTTGAATGCGTTTTAAAGCTGTCAATTTGTAGGCTAGCCCCGTTAACTCGTGGCTAGCTCCAACTTGAGTTCCCTTTGTGTTTGGTAATTTTTGCCCGGCTGGCTTGTTGTGCCATTGTCTCTACAAATTAATGCCCCGAGTATGGACAAGGTGATTTTGACGTGAGGCTGTTGGCATTATCTCATGCCGTCACCCTGAGTGTATTAAGGTTATTATTTGCAAAGATGTTAAGAGATTTAACGTTAGTTAAGCTAGCGTTAGTAGGCTGTAGCTAGCTGGCCAGCTAGCTTACTGTGGGGGAAGGGAGTCGCAGGTTCACAACAGTTGGCTGGCTCACGTCCTGTATTTAGCAAGCTTGAACTTGGTGAACTTTCGGTTGTTAATATCCCAAAGACCCCTGTACGTTATTTACAATACGCGTGTAGAAAAGCCTGTTTTTCCCACTTATACAAAATATACACCTCCTAGCTGGCGATACATTTCCCCTGATCCTCTGACCTACAAGCTGCCGGACAGTCTTTGTCTATTGAATCTCAAATGTAAACACTGAGATTATGCAAGGCAAGATACTGTTTCCCCCCCGTTGTTTTGATTATTACACCACTTAACACGGTCCGGCAATATTATTTCGCGATCAGATAATTTATTGCAAGTGATTGGCGAATTCTTGAGTTTTAATGGACTGTTTCTATTTTGGCTGCTGAATTGTGGATCAAGCACTCAAGAAATTTGAGTCTTTAATGGCTTATGTCCAGTCCATTGAATGGCCAGCCAGGCTAATTGATGGCACATAAGGTGACTGAAAGGCTGTAGAATAACACAACTCTCACTTTGTGTTTTCCCCAGGATTTCAGATTCTTAGTAGCAAACCACACTCACCCCCCTTTGTAACAGTTTATTGTGTTTAGACTTGTTGTGTAGTCCTAAACATGTTTCTAAGACTGACCTGCATTTGTGTGACAGTAGTTGGAGTTGAAGGAGGAATATCTCCCAAGGACCTGGGTGTTCCTGTCAGGCCACCTCTGTGTATGTGTGTGTATTCGTTGATGTTTGGTACCCCTTGCGTTTTTTTCAGTCTGTCTGCGTCTATTCAGCCAGTCAGACAAACCCCTCTGCAGGCATTGCAGACAGTTGCCTATGACAACAGTGAGATATGCTCTCATATCAGCAGGGAAGTTAAGCTGTGAAGGGCACGAGCATCAAGGGCATATGTCTGCTTGATGTTGCTCATTCGGTTATGATTCAGAGAATGCATTGAGGAGTTTTGGTACCAACTGTCTTATCTCGTCCTGTTACTCCGCTCCGGCTTCCTCGGTTGATGTCATTAATTTGTTCTTGCTTTCTTCCGTCCTTGAAGTACTTTCATGCTATTATATGGGTTTGACTTTGCCACTTGATTCCTTGTGTTTGCTCAACAGTTTGGTCATGCTTACTTTTTATAATCCTGGAATTGTAAGATGAGTGACGGGGTCATTTTTGTTTTCGTTTTTTGTCTTTGTGAAAGGTTGGGATGCTAGTTGGCACCCTCGCTTTTCTGTCTCTTGCATGTCCTGTTTGTTTGTCTCTCTCCTTCTTTCTCTCTCTCTTTCTCTCTAAATTGGTGGTGTCTTTCCGTTCACCAGAAAGAGCCCAACAGTGATGTGAGCAGTCCCAGCAGCCCGCGGTTGTCCCCTCCCTCCAAGCGGGCGCGGAGGCAGATCACCTCCGACCCCAGCTCCAGTGATACCTCTCCCTCCCCTCAGACAAAGGGCCAGAGGGTCAGCTGGGCCATTCCCACCTACCGCACCAGGTCAGCTGGTGGCTACCATTTCACTTGTGAATAGTTTGAAACACTGCAGTGGTTAATATTGTATAGTATTGAACTTGGTGATAGACTGGTACATTATTACGTTGTCTCAGGCAGACAAAATTATTACATTGTCTCAAGACAATTACGTTAAAGCCATTAAATATAATTTCATTGTACTCAAATCAGTCCTCATCCTACTCATGTCATGTGCTGTAATTAGTGGAACAGACAGACTCAAACTTGAGCTCTCAATGGGTGTTATGATTAATGTGTGTGCAATCTTCTGGTTCAGACCTTACATATTTCGACTTTGCTGTTTTATTTCCAGGTTGTCCTCTCGCACAATGCAAAATGGGCACGGTAATTCCATTTTAAAATTAATTCTTTAAAAAAAAAAAGTACAGCTATGCATGGGCAGTGTTGCATTGTAGCAGCATGCTGTTAAGGAATCTGATCCCTAATTTGCTGACTGTTTTTTGTTGATGGTGCAGCCCATATGAGTCACCGGGACGAGGAGACTGGAGATCACTCTCATATGAATGGCCATGTGGAGCTGAAGAAGAGCTGCAGGGTGAAGAAGAGCCAATTTGAACACCTCAATCAGAGCCTGCTGTTTGACCAGCTGGTCAACAGGTAGTTGGCTAACACACCACTGACACCACCACTTGCACCACTTTCTTTGCAGACTTTGGTATAACATACTGTATATTTGAATGTGGCTTCAAACAGAAGAGAAACAGGAAAGTGGGTAGAGTCATCATGCAACAGCATAAATGACTATTCCAGCATGATTCGATTTTTAGCAAATTTTTTCCTTTTTCAATCTCTTGAATGTGAATTGTGACTGTTTAAATTTTTAAATCAGTTTTGCCATACCCCTCTGGCTCATTCACTCCCATTCAGTTCCAAATGGCCTCGGTTGGTAAAGGTAATCCATCGTTGACAATGTGAAGCCGACAATCGTGTTTTCAAATGTTTTATATGCTAATATCAGGCTCTAATCATTTATATTATGAAAGAAGTTCTGTTCACCGTTTCATATGAATATGTGCATTAGAACACTGCAAGAGCCGGTTACGAGACAGAAGGAAGCGTCTTGCTCACGCCTTCTGCTTCTCTGATTTCTGCATGTTCCTCTCCAAAAATGAAAGTTTCATCCAGTAGCTAACGTTCTCTGTGGTTACTTTAGGACTTGCCTTCTGTTACGGCCCTGCTCCACTACAGCCATCGGGCGTCAGGCATACCCATCAGCCGTCAGCCAATGAAGGAATGATTCCTTTACCAGCAGTGAAAGATGCTCCACTGCTCGCGCTGCGTTCACGTTGCGTCCGATGGCTGCGTCCAAAAAATCGCTGAGGTTCAATTCTCGATGGGTGACGCACACGTTGTCCCTCATTGAAATAAATTTTAATTGATTGTTTTCTGGTGTACCAATTCAAAAGTCAACGCGCTCTGTGGAGCAGGGAGAACGTCACATTGGCGCAGCACTGATGGCAAAGCGACGCTGGTAGTGGAGCTCTACCTTTAGTCACAACCCATTCAGGCCAACAGAGAATTTCAAGCATACACATTGCTTTTAGTTACAGTTTTGGCTGTCTGTTCCCGTTGGGAAGTGCATTGTCTCGTTCTCTCCCACAGAAGTACATTCACCCATGATGCATTTCTGTAAAGGTGCCTTTAGTTTTTCATATTCTGTGATTTGACGCTGTGTTCTTCTGTGTCTCTGTGTGTGTAGCACTGCGGAGGCTGTTCTTCAGGAGATGGACAACATCAGCAGCATTAGGCAGAACCGTGAGGTGGAGCGACTTCGCATGTGGACTGGAGACACCGAGGAGGTGAGTGTAGCACCGCCGTAATACAGAACCCCAGACCTAGCAAAGTTCCAGCGCCTGTTGAAGAATAGGAAATGCTTTTACTAAACCCCAGAGTTTTGTCACGAAATGACAAGTGAGCTGGTATGAACACGAGTCTTAGTCTAAAGGTGCTGTTCTTCTAGGAAAACATGGACATGTATTCCCGAGTGAAGCGCAGGAAATCCTTGCGGAGGAACACTTTCAGCATGCCTACACACCACAAAGTCATGAGCAAGACGGAGCAGGAAGAAGAGGAGGAAGGGACGGAAGGTCAGTCTCCTACTTATGTGCTGCCTATGAATCAGTGCAAGGAGGTGGGGTTGAATGCATTGCAAACTACTTCATCAAATTTTTCCCCAAACTTTGAAATCTTAGTGCACTTTGTAAAAGCTCAACCTAGGGGGTAGTATTACTCTTCATCTCCAGTTTGAAAACCACACTTGTTGGGACTTTCAGAATCTCACGGGGAGGAAGAGGAGGAGGATGTAGAGGATGACGATGAAGACGATGAAGGAGATGAAGTGGAGGAGGCAGGAGAGGAAAATGACAGACCGTACAACCTGAGGCAGCGCAAGACTGTGCAGAGATACGAGGCGCCACCTATTGGTAACTATTGCCTGGGGATTTCTTCTTGTCTTGTGTGTTTGTTGGGGACATTGTCTGTTTATCTAATGATTTTCTCTCAGTTGAATCAGGTCTGGAACTATTTTTTAGGGACTTGGTGTATGTCAACCAATCCGCTTGTGCTTGCTTCCTCAGAGCCTGTGAACAGAAAGCAGAGCAACCCCTCACTCTTTGACACTCACAGATCCCCGGCAAGAAGAAGCCATATAAGGTTGGTCGAGAGACTTGTGAATATCTCAGTCAAGTCTGCTGCTACATTATACTTTTTAGATGCTATACAAATCACCTACTACTATTACCTACTATAACTAATAATCAACTCGGAGCTCTGGTTTTTGGGACTGTTTGGCTCATATTGGTCTCTACTCATCCTTGAAGCGTGTGACACTGAATACTGTTTCTCACACTTCTCCACTTCAGAGTAAAGAAACATGCCATTCACAGCAGTGACACCACCTCGTCTTCTGATGAGGAACGGTTTGAGCGGAGGAAAAGCAAGAGCATGACACGTGCCAGGAACAGGTGACAGCTGCCTCTTTCTTTCTTCTTCCATTCATCTTCTCTTTAGTCATTTTTTTTCCTTTCACTCAGGCACTTTTCTAACGTAATTGTTTTTTTGGAACTTAAACATTGAGAGTTAAGACCACTAATATGCTTACAAGGGAAGAGCTCTAGGCATAGCCATGTCAGGGGAATTGTCGGCCTTGTGTGTGCCCACGGATTTCTATCACTATATTCCTCAAATATAATCACTTAAGTCAATGCCATTTATTTCACAGGTGTTTGCCCATGAACCTGTGTGCAGAGGACCTGGCTAATGGGGTGCTGCGTGATCGGGTGAAAGTGGGTGCCAGCCTGGCCGATGTGGACCCCATGAACCTTGATAGCTCAGTGAGTACCGACGGAAAGAAATACCATATTGCATGACTGCACTGCAGTGCAACATGTACAGGAAGGCATCCTGGCTAAAAAAAATCTTTGAACGATTGTATCCATAGGTGACTGTGTTGCATATATGTGTGTGTGTGTGTTCTCCCCAGGTGAAGTTTGACAGTGTGGGGGGCCTCAGTAACCACATTCAGTCACTAAAGGAGATGGTAGTGTTCCCTCTGCTTTATCCGGAGGTCTTTGAGAAGTTCAAGATTCAGCCTCCCAGGTGAGAAGAGCTAATGTAATTGACTAGCTTCCAGGGTTGTCATGTCCCCATGTTGGAAATTATTCTGTTCTTTCTGACAAAAGTTTGATCAAAAATCAAGACTGTATTGAAACTGTCTGCCCCACTCATTGACACACTCTCAAGCCCGCTTCTGTGACATTTCCTTTGCTATTATCTTGTTACAATAAGACATAAGGTGACAGGAATATCCTGCAAATTCAACACATCTTAACATTTAACACAAAACGGTAAGTTTGCATTTTCGCCACAGCAGTGTTGTGGGGAATGAGAGTGCATTACTTGCTGCAATGCTTTGCTGTCTCCTTTGGGGGCAGGTATTGCTCTGAATGCATCCAGTTGA
The DNA here is from genome assembly GCA_900312565.1 of Beryx splendens. Lineage (NCBI taxonomy): Eukaryota > Metazoa > Chordata > Actinopteri > Beryciformes > Berycidae > Beryx > Beryx splendens. Next base: position 4,532 of record OMOV01051249.1, on the reverse strand, counting down.
GAACGGTGAAATAGGCCAATGATACACAAACTGACACATGGCTTTTGAACTGTAGGCGTTTAAATCAATATTAATGGTAATGGTGTAAATTGAAAGCTACTTTGGGGGATAGCAACAGTTTTTAAGCTGCTGACCAACAATGGAGCCAAGTACTAATTACTAGGACCAGGTCCAGTTCAAATATCTTCAGTAAACTAAATATAATTAGTTATAATATATCAAACTAAATTGGAAGCATTTCTTAAAAGTTGAATCCATCAAATCCATCCAACAAAATTTGCTAAATTAACAAAGCAGCATAGTTTGTAGCCAGCATTTAAGATTACTAGTGCAGTGCCTTTTCGCCCCGCTGCTGCACAGAGCGCTGTTCGCTTGTTTATTCAATGTTTATTAATACAGAACGTGTGGCATGTCCAAGTTGCACCAAATCCGACACTACACATCCTCGGGTCCCCAGCAACACACCCGCCAAGTGTGAAGTAGATCGGACGAACGGTTCTCGAGATATGCGAAGGACACACACAGACACACAGACATACAGAGATTCCTTGCTTTATAGTATGGTAAATAAATGTGAGAGCAGAGTAGACACTGAACAGAAGTTCTCTCTCTTCTCTCTCCGTTCCCTTTTTAGAGGGTGCTTGTTCTTCGGCCCACCAGGGACAGGAAAGACCCTGGTAGCGCGGGCGCTTGCCAACGAGTGTAGTCAGGGAGACAGGAAGGTCTCCTTTTTCATGAGGAAAGGAGCCGACTGCCTCAGCAAGTGGGTCGGTGAATCAGAACGCCAGCTACGCCTGCTCTTTGACCAGGTGAGTCGGCGAGGCAGCACCGTGGTGGGGTCAGAGGGCAGTCTTTGGACAATATCTGTTTTTTTTGAGTTTTTTGCGTTTTTAAGAAAATTCATTCCCTGAATTGAACGTGAGCTGAACCCAACCATTGTCACTGGTCAGTGTGTGCATTTTTCAAATTAGCATAGTGGATCTGTTGTCTGACGTGGGGTTTATGCTTTTGATCAGGCGTACCTGATGAGGCCGTCCATTATCTTCTTTGATGAGATTGATGGTTTGGCTCCGGTTCGCTCTAGCAGGCAAGACCAGATACACAGGTAAGGCTAATAACCCTCTTATCAAAGGTCGTCCAGCTATTCTGTGCACCAGTTTATGTTTGAAACACACCAGCGCCTCCGACAGAGAGGCAGAGTCCAGTGGCAGAAATCGCACGCATACAGTCACCGTCTGTCAACCGAACAACCTAAATAGTAGTTTAGACATCTTTTATAGCCAAAATGGAAATGACAAGATTGTGTTATTTCCCACATCTGTATATTGTAAAACAAATTTTTGTCCAATAAACGGCTGACCAGCATGAACAAATAGATGCAACAGATGTAGGATGTAATAGATGTTTGTTTTTCATTTGAATGTGAGCAAACCTTAAAGTACCAATGGAGAACAAAAATGATAACAATTTCACTTGAGCTGCAGGTGAGATAATACCCTATTGTGTAAGAATTGTAAACAGCAGAGCCTTGTTTATCTCAACCCTGCGGAAATAGATGCCGTCTAGAAAATGCAATATTTGGAACTGTGACCAGAGCTCATTCAAAACATTAAATGTGCATGTGAATGCATTTTAAGAGGCGCTGCACTTTCTACATGCTGCGTAAATACTTGGCGTGGAGCCTTTTCAACAAGCAAATGGGGCAGTTGATATCTTTGCTTCACCCTGTTTTGCTCATTATGCCTGTTTGATAGATCAGGTCTGTGTAAAGTCTGATATTTGGCTGCATTGTGAGTGTGTGTGTGTCTTGTCAGTATTGTATGTCTTGTCTGCGCTATATGTCCTGTTACATTTTGTCCTGCACCTTGCGTGTCAATCCTGTATTACCTGTTTTGCAATGTGTCAGCATCGGTTAACCAAGTCAAGTTACTTGTGCAGCTTTAGTACTTGGTAAATTGCTGCGATGCTGATTCCGATATGTAACATGTTATCACATTTTTGTCTAAGTACTGAATAACATGTATTCCGTTCGTTCTCACCTCCTCCTTCGCTTTGTCCAGTTCTATTGTGTCCACCCTGCTGGCCTTGATGGATGGCTTGGACAGTCGCGGGGAGATAGTGGTCATCGGTGCTACAAACAGACTTGACTCTATCGACCCGGCACTCAGGAGGCCTGGACGCTTCGACCGGGAGTTTCTGTTCAACCTGCCTGACAAGAAGGTGAGAGAGTGAAATGTCAATATTGTGTATGGGAGACCCACACACTGATACAGCCGCTATCGATGCCCTCGCCAAACCGCGTTCATGACACTTGGGTTTGCAGTAGTGTTTTTTCATTGGAGGAGCATTAACCTTTTTTGATTTGTATACTTATCGAGTCCAACATATACAATGGCGGATTTACTTGTTTATATGTGTTGTTTATTGTTTATTGGATCCCCATTAGCTGCCACAAGGTGACCGCTAGTCTTCCTGGGGTCCACTCACAAAAACAACAATCGAACGTATAAACACAAAACTAATAATAAATCCCCGACCAACTACCACCTCCCTACCACCTCCTTACACTGAAGGAAAACCCACCCGTACAACCCCAGTCCCACTCACCGAAAAGAAATCAATAGAATTACACCCTGATAAAATGACACAACAAAACAACAACAAAACAGGATAAACAGCAACTCAACTTAGTGAAGTAAGTCAAATTTAAACCCCAACAAAAGCGAAATATAACAAAACAATATTAAAACAAGAAGAAATAAATTAAAAAGGAGTTAAAACACATCCTAAAGCCTAGAACCGAGAGAGCCAACCAACAGAACATAAGGGAGCTACAACTACTTCTAGAGATCAGTCAACATAAATTTACTTTTAATTATAAAAAAAAAAAAAGAAAGTTCGGACTAAACACTGATAATGTGGCCAGGCAACATGTTCCACTTCAGGTTCTCGTTGCCTCTCAAAATCCACTATCCCCTCCTGAGCCCCCTCAAGGTAACGGCATGCCATGTAGAAGGAGCACA
>OMOV01050981.1:2739-14830 GCA_900312565.1 Beryx splendens | reverse complement strand
CCCACGATCTGTACGCTCTCCCCATACGCCGCTCTCTCCACATGAGAGAGAGAGAGAGAGAGAGAGAGAGAGAGAGGGAGGGAGAGAGAGAGAGACGGAGGGAGAGAGGGAGAGAGAGAGACGGAGGGGGAGAGAGAGAGAGAGACGGAGGGGGAGAGGGAGGGAGAGAGAGAGAGAGAGAGAGAAATCGCCGTCAATTTACTAGTAAATTATGATGATAGCTGGTAAGTTAGTCTATTCTACAATATTTTGAGAGGTACCAACCATCATATGGAGGTCGTATCTAAAATCCTGTTTCTTGTCATACTAGAAATTATATTTGTGCCCCCCCACAGGGAGGTCAGAGCTCAGCTACAAAACACCAGTTGAGCTGGTATTCTGTGTCTTTCTCAAAGTAAAACAGCGGCAGGTAAAATGGAGGAAGTGGCTGTTTGAAGTTGCAACCCATGAGATCTTTTATTTTTTATTTGTTTTTTTATTTTGTCTCCATCTTTGTTGCTCGGCCTCATTGTTGTGGTTTCTGCACTGCACTTCCTAGAGATCACCTGTCAGTCAAACGGTGTGGGCGGGACTGTGACTTTGTCTTTTTGCTTGGATTTTCTGTTGATGCCGTTTCTGCAGGTGGCGCTCTTCCCTTTGTCTGTGCAGCCGCGGCGGCTATCGCTGCTCATGCTAACCACCCAGTTCTTCTTCTATGTCTTCCAAACAAACCGCTGCTGCTGCTGCCGGAAATGTAAAACGCATCACTTCCTGTGTGTGGCCGAGGATTTTTCCTGCCAGACACGGGGTGTTTAGAACAGCAGATGTAAAAGCTTTCATGAACTGGCTACAGGCTGAATCTTTGTTGTGTTATATTGGCAATAGAGCATATAAAAACACATTTATTTACTGTAAATTTATTTTTGGACAATTACTTTAACGCAGGAATCCTCCAGTCACTGTGGTTGGTGGATAAAGTTAGTTTCCTTCCCTGACTGAGATGGATTTATGTCTCTGTCCAATAACAGTTAAGTTCATTTGATCAGCCGACGTCAGCACACTATTTTGAAAGACAACCAAACACCTGTGTTGTTCAGCTTATTGAATGGCTGTTCGATGGTTGGCTGATGGTTTGATTCATGGTTTGAAATGATGCTCTGCTCTGTGCTGCTTACTGTCACAGATGGACTTTAGGTTTAATCTACTGTTTCAGTTGAAAGTCGCTCTGCATACGAGAGTCAGCTAGACGCCTAAAATGCAAATGTACTACATGCATTGTTTGGGCGCTGCGGCTTTGACCGTTGTTCTCACTTGCACTTAGTATTGGATGCTTGTATCGAACCTGTTTTACTGCTTCAGTGAGTTGCTCCGGATGTTGCATGCCAAAACTGTAACGTAAAATGAAGTGAAAGTGCTTGTTGACGCCACAGCTAACCTCAATCTGAACCTCCTCGATCTTATGACAGCAGAGCGGTTTGTCTACAGCTCTGGTGGTGACATGGGAACATGCAAAACAGAGAGCTGGTCTGAAGACAGAAAGGGTAACATGAAATAACCGTGTGGGGGACGCTTTTATCCAAAGCACATCACAGTACCATGAGTGCATCTAAACGGCATCTGTCTCTACCAGTTGAGCGTTTAACCACCAGAGCCGCAGAAGGAGCTGCAGGAAGTGCTGTATAAATCTAGTTTATATTTGTGTAGCACTTCAGACAGTTTTTTTACTGTTGTGATTTTTGTCCTGTACCAGTGAGTAGAGCAGAGCTCCCAGACATCCGAAGACGATATCCATCATGTAGGAGGAGTAGAAGGTGCAGAAGATCCCGAACATAATGAGGTCCACCAGCAGAATCAGCAGAATGCCAGACCACACGGTGAAGTCGTAACGAGTCTGCAGGCAACACACAAAGACCTGGGTGAACTCTCTGTGCAGACACAGTAAATACAAATACAGCTTTGGAGTGCAGTTAGGGCCTGGGTGCAGGGTATTTTAATATATTGGAGTTAATAGGAGCGACCACAATGGTCCAAATCTAATATTTTTTTAACAAAGCTTTCTTTTTCAAGTCAGTGTAACAGAGTGCTTTACAGATAATACAAAATTTTAAAAATAAATGATAAAATTAATAGATAAACACACTCAGATATTGATTAAAAACATGTATAATGATGAATACATTGCATTTTGTAGCATAGTGTTGCAGATTCTGCAGCTCTGTCTTGATTCCATTCAATCTCAATATCTGAGACAGGATTTGCACATAACTATTTAAATTCTGCATGTTTCTGAAAAGGACCTGGAAAAAAATGGATGTTGAAGTTGTCTTACTTGTCCAAAATAGACTTGTTTACTTGGGGAAGGATGCCAGACATTATCTATAGCCTCATTTTACTGAGCTTGCAAGGTGTTTCAGATGCGTCAGATATGGATTTTCTTTATAGAAGACAGATAGTTGAAGAAATAAAAAACATATCTGCAGCTTCATAAAGGTGACCTCTCCTGTTTGAAAATGATTGATCGCTTATAATTAAGACAAATTCTGGTACTTTTCATTATAGTATTTTCAAACATTAACAGGTAACTTAGTCCTTGTTTGACAAAATAATGTATTTTACAGACCGAATCTTCTAGATATTTAGAGGATTATCAAATGATGAATTTCAGGTAATGATTTTTTCCCCTAGACAGATATACTGTATACAGCTTGTGTTTCGAAACAGCCTGTGTGTCTGACCTGTGCTGAGAAGGCGATGATGGCAAAGGTGATGGCCAGTGTGGCTCCCATGGTGATGACAACAGCTGTGGTGTTGTGGAAGGAGGCGACGGTTCCCACCATGTACGACAGACTGAGGGTGACCACAGCCTGTCGGCACAACATGACTGGGTTAAAACTGAAAGATCAGCTGGAACAACTTTCTGCATGCTTTCAGGTTACAGAGGTGCAAAGTAACAAAGTACATTTACTCAAATACTTAAGTACGGTTTTGAGGTACTGGCATTTGTGTATTCCCATTTTGTGAGACTTTATACTTTTACTCTATTACATTTCAGAGGGAAATATTGTACTTTTTACTCCACTACATTTATCTGATGGCTGTAGTTACTATAGTTACTTTGCAGAATAAGGTTTTACATGCAAAACATACGATAAGCTCATAAAACATGATGCATTTTTAGACTAGTATATGGAGTAGTTAGACCTCGACCAACATTAAAATACTTCTTACGGGTTAATGCATCAATATTTTAACACACGGAAAAGTACTATTCTGCAGAATGAGTACTTTTACTTTTGCTACTAAGTACATTTTACTGCTATTTTTCCATTATGGTATTGCTATTAAAGGATTTCAGTACTTTTTCCACTCTGTCAGTTTATAGTTTGCTCAACAGATCGTATCATATATTCAAATTTTACAGTGAATAAGGTTTTGCCAGTTTTTCCAGCGGAGCCCCGGTGGAATTGAACTCTCAACATTTAGCCACCACAATACAGGAAGCAGGCTGGCCTACTTCAATCTGCTACCAGTTTACAGCGGACCTGTGAGCCTGTGAGCTCTTCTAAAGAGGAAACTGCGGTTTTCATTTGGAAGCAATAAAAGAAAGAAAAAAGCGTAGAACCAAGCTGCCAGCTTCCTCCAAGTGTCAACGACCTGATAAAGAGATCTAAAGTTTGAGGGAAACCAAGCAGTGAATAGTAAGATTGGCCTAACAAATACAAGTACTTTGAGTGTTTTTACATTTTTTATTCTCACTTTTACTTTTACTTTACTTCATTTTTGTAATATTTAGTTCTGATAATTGCAGTTTTGGAACGTATCATATCTCAATAAGCCACTTTCCACTTTTTTATTCTGTCCTCAACTACCTTAGCACCACCAGAGACAGCTGTGTTTGAGAAATCAGTTACTGCCTAGCTGGGGTTAACTATGATTCTGTCTATATTCTCCATTGGTTTGCGTTGTGGCCTAGGGATAGACAATATATTGATCTGCTGATATAGTAGCCCAATATTGGCCTTTAAGCTCTTTACCTGAATTGATTCTAATGCAACATTTTTACAATTCTGGGGGTATCACTTAATGCTTATTTTATTTTTTGCAGTTTTTTGGCATTAAAATTGTCTTATTTAAAGTTGCATATTGACACAAAATATCAGCTATCGGCAGCTTCAACCCCTCCCGAAAAAATAGCAGTATCGGTCGTAAAAACGCATTTTGGTGAAACCCAGTTGTGGTCTGGATGCTGCTGTGTGCGTAACCCACCAGTCCCACGATGTTCCAGGGGTGACGCCTGCTGAAGGACCTGCAGCAGCTGAGGCTGATGGCCACCACCATGAAGATGATGTAGGAGCTGAGGTAGATCCACAGGTTGTTCTGCACCGCCCTTTTCACCACGCTGGAGAAGGTGAACAGACACACCACGCTGAAGGTGAACACCAGCTGCACCGTCAGGATGCTGAACACCTGCACAGGGAGAGAGAAGGGACAGAGGTGAGATGAGCTCGTTAGGGAGACTCCTGTCACGGAAGGTCTCGGGTCCGATCCCTGTCAGTGTCCTTGAGCAAGGCACTGAACCTCTACCTGCTTATTTCTCGTAAGGTGCTCTGGGAAAGTGCATCAGCTAAATTTAATTATCTACTTTTTATAGATAATACATACTACACTTATAAAAGGATGCACGAGCACAAAATTAAAAGAAATTCTGATACTTTTTAAAGGAAAGCAGGCAATTCACATCCTCTGTTGACAAAGTTAACCACAATTTTGAACACTTGTTTTATTTTAGAGATATTGAGTGATGCACTTCAGGTAATCTACTGTATTTTTTCCTAAATGGATATATGACATTTTGAAAATGAACTCATCAAGTGTTCTTTAACTTGAAAAAATTATATCTATAGCCTTTCTTGGATAATAATAGAAATTTGTTTTAGATTTTGATACATGACAGAAAATTGGAAACAATTTAGCCTGCTGATTTTGGAATCATTTCTTTTATAAATCACATTTTTGTCCTGGATTTGTGGATGGGAACCTTTTATAAAAGAGTTCCCATGGCAGGACACGAGAACCCCAAATTCTTTATAACCAGAAATATCTGAGAGTGATCTTATAGATAGTTCAAGAGAATGAATGCGGTCACCCGCTCCAGAGAAAAAGACACTGGGAATTTTAGATGCTGCTGATACAAACCTTTCTAACAAACGCCATTCGCACCATCTTGTCATCAAAAGAAGACGAGTCTGTAAGCGGCGATGCCTCTGGTGGGAATCCTGGACTTATATCCCTGAAAGACTGGTATCCCGTGGTAGTTTGGGTGGTACAGATAACTGTGTGGGTTTTGGGTGCGGGGTACATGGCCGGGACGGCAGAGTAGGGGGGAGGCTGCTGCCCCTCGTAGCTGTATGGCGGCGGGGCGGCCAGGTCAGAGCCGAGGTCATCCTCTGCCTCTGCGGAGGCGAGGAGGCTCTCTGTGTCCGTCATGCTGCAGGAGACTGGGCCGAGGAGAGAGAGACTGAAATTTAGACCACATAGTAGTACAGTAACAGTGCAAAGATAAGCTAACGAATTACATTTACTCACATTACTGTAACCGGGCAGCTTTTCTGTGTACTTGAACTTTTTTTGAGTAAGTCAATAATTTAACTTTTACTTATTTTGAAGTGGCCTATACTTTTACTGAAGAACTGCACCTCTCTGCATTTTAAATCACATTTATTACAGAGTAAAAATGTTGTGTCTCTCCATGAGCTACAGCAGCTGGACAATCCATTCACAGTGAACGGTCAGTCAGCAAAGAACAGAAGAGTGATCTGGTTTTACTTTGTTTTTGCACTTTATTTTGTAATTTCCAAACTTTACAATTGAAAGAATCTAGTTTGAACTCTGTCCTCTCGTCCTTTTAGAGTCACATGGAAAACGTCACATCTAACAGTGGTCTCACTCTGAGAGCGTCTTAAATCTTAAATTAGCTACTTAAGTAGATTTCAGTCGTCAGACATCAGTGCTTTTACTTGTACTTTAAAATTTCAGTGCTGCTACTTACTCTTTCCACTGACATTTACTAATACTCAGACTGTGATGGAAAAATCCCTGCTGTGGTAACGCAGGGTGAGCGCTTACACACAAGCCCAATTCAAATGTCAAAAGAATACATCGTTCTTTCTTTTGACATTTGAATTGGGCTTGTGTGTGAGTCCCAATTCAAATGTTGGCTGTAGAGAAGATCAGGCTACCCCGTCCTAAATCTACAGGATCAGACAGGAGCCTGCCAGCTGATCTGTTACTGTTCATACCACATTTTATACTGTTTATATTATATTATATACTGTTTCATTTATATTATACACTGTTTATAATATATTATACACTGTTTATACTATATTATATACTGTTTCATTTATACTATATACTGTTTATACTATATTATATACTGTTCATACTACATTATACACTGTTTCATTTATATTATACACTGTTTATACTATTTTATATACTGTTCATACTATATTATATACTGTCTACATACACTGTTTAAATATTTCTATCATATACTGTTTATACTCTACTGTTTATATTATTTATGTATACATCTTGCACTTCATATCCACTATTCATACTGTATATACACCATACTGCAGATACTATATATATTACTGTATACATTGTGCATATTCATATATATCTTGCAGTCATATCCACTGTTTATACTGTTCATACTGTATATATCTTAGCACATTGATAGTTTATTTATATATTATACATATGCACATTACACTGCACTGCACTTTACTGCTTCTTTTGCACTTCTGCTTAGATGCTAAACTGCATTTCGTTGTGTTAGTACATGAACTCTGTGCAGTGACAATAAAGATGAATCTAATGTGAGTGTGGGCGTTTTATCAGGGTGATCAAGTGTTGAGTTCCGCCCACAACTTCTCCAAAAGTCTCAGTAGTGAGTTCCCAGAAACACGCCGTACTGTCCTGTATGTTGAAAATCAATGAGTCAGCTGGTAAAAGCAAAATCACAAGTCGAGAGATGGGAGAGATATAGCAGCTGAACCGCTCTCAGCTCCTGGTGTAACTGTTTTACATAATGAAGCTCACAGGGAGGGATAGGGAGTGTGTTTGCGTGCGTGCGTGCGTGCGTGCGTGCGTGCGTGCGTGCGCTTGGGGGCGTCCATATGTCTGTGTTATTTGTGTTAATATGTGCCTGTATAAGCGTGTAGTTATAACTGTGCATGCAGTCGTCGACAATTTGCTGTCTGCTTTTGTGTTTTGTTGCTGTTTTTGTGATTCTTTCCCCAACCCCCTTATACCTGTGGCTGTCTTTTAAAGTGGAAAAGTAACGTATAATAATTTTAAAAAAAAGTATCACAAAAAATAATAATTAAGTTCACAGTTTGCTCATACAGTTTGGTTTCTGAACTGCTGAACAGACCGTCCCTTTAATGGAAAAATACTCCAGTAAAAGTAAAAGCCCTGCATTCAAAATTTTACCCAAGTAAAAAGTATAGAGGTATTAGCAGTTAAATGTACTTAAGTATAAAAAGTAAAAGTATTTCAGAGTGTTATTATTGCATTAACCTGTAAGATGTATTTTAGTGTTTAGTGTGAGTTTAAACACGAACAATGCATCATATTTAATGAGCTTATTGTACGTTTTGCATGTAAAACCTTATTCTGCAAAGTAACTAGTAACTATAGCTGTCAGATAAATGTAGTGGAGTAAAAAGTACAATATTTCCTCGGAAATGTAGTAAACTTTGAAGTGTCACAAGATGGAAATACTCAAGTTAAATGCCAGTACAGTACCTCAAATTGTACTTAAGTACAGGACTTGAGTAAGTTGAAACTTTCCACCTCTGCTGATATGAGGTTGGAAATGATTGCAGTTGATGTTGCTGACTGGTTGTGAGCCTAAGTGTGGGGGAGATGTCGCTGTACTTTAGGTGTGTTGTACCCGTTCAGGTCTGATAAGTGGTGGGGCAGGATGTGGACGGGTGGTCATGTGACACCAGAACTTCCTGTTGAGCCTTCAGGAGGCTTATTCTAGCCCACTTGATAACGGCAGTAAGTCACTTCCCAACCCCCCGTTTCTAATAACATCCAGTCTAGGTTTCCAGGCAGACCCTCACCCTAAACGAGACTTACATCAGATCCTGTCTGCCGGTAAATAAAATATAGTGATGATTTCTAATGAAAGCAAGACGTGCTGCTGGCATGTTGCCTGGGAATGGAGAAGGGAAGTCAAACTGAAACCAAGAGGCCACTTCTGCTCTTGCAACACGCGTCCCGGGAAAACCGACATTGTGTCGTGGCATTTATGAAAAATAGGTCAGGTTTTGGATTCATATATTCTCTATATTGTATTTGTCCTGATAGCACACAAAAACCTCAGACTGCCTTTCTGTTTGTAAACACTGAAGTGAAATATACTTTCGGTTAACAAGAAATCACGTGAGGCGGTGAAAGAGGTTTCAGTTTAGTAGCCTATATATATGGCCATGTCTGTTGAAACAGCATATGAAACATTATTTTAGTATTATCCAGTATTTTAATTCTATTCCATCATTGATGAGTTAACTTCTATATAAGTTTAAAAGATCAGCAGTCCAGTTGCTGCTTCTTTAATTCAGCCGGCTAAACAGTCTCATATTTGCTCTGGTGTTGAGTGCAGTACAAGTTTATTCCCCTAAACTGGGAATACTTTTAAGTACTTAATGCTTGAATAAGTAAAGTACAAGTTCAATCCTCGGCTTACCTTTGTTGCTGGACACACTGGTCTTTGAAAAACGACTGAGCGCAGATCTGCCAGAGAAAAGGAGACAGCCGAGAGCGTTCAACCTGTGCTGCTGGGTGTCATTTACTGTATTCTACATGCTGTGGTGTAGGGTTTCACTTCCTGATGCTCTGCGAATAGGAGCAAAAAAACAAAAAAAACAAAAAAAACATCTCAGAGGACTCAAAATGGGGAAGTTGGAAACTCCACGGTTGCTTTACACTGGCTCTTGACGCACTGGCTGGGTGCGGTCTGAGGACTTCCAGGGGTCGTTGAGGTGGTTCCAGGGGGTCCACACAGCAGAGAGGAGTGGTTCACTTTCACTGTTATTTCATTATTTAGACTAAAGTATAGTAAGTATTCAAATAACTTTCTGACCATGGCCCTCACTCTGCTCACTTACCATCCACTTAAGAGTTTGTCAGTTCAGAACAAAATCACAATGAACAACCAGCATCTTCTCAGATGAAGCTACTTAGGCCTTATCAGATGTTTTAATTGACCTGAATATATTTGGGAGCCTGTCAGATGATGCCAGGCAGAATTGTTTGTGGCATGTTTAGACTAGATAGTGTATCTGAAAAGGTGTTAAGATGAGGTCCACTCTTTGAGAAGTAGGGCTCCTATTCTGATAGAAATGACGGCTGGAATTAAAACTCACATATTGGAATTTGATATTGTTAAAGTTGTCAGCTATCTTAAGAACAGCAACATTTTGTAGAATAGAATTATGTCTTTTGTAAATACTGAGCAGTCAATATCAGGTAACTATGTTTTTTTGGGGGGTCAAAAATTGTAATATCCCCCGTGTTACCTCCGGCTTGGTCGGGCGTTCCTACAGACACAATTGGCCGTGTCTGCGGGTGGGAAGCCGGATAGGGGTATGAGGCCTGATCGCTGCACTAGCGCCTCCTCTGGCCCTGTTCGGCGGGGAGGGGAACTGGGGGGAATAGTGTGTTCCTCCGTACACGCTACGTCCTCCCGGTGAAACTCCTCGCTGTCAGGTGAAAAGAAGCGGCTGGCGACTCCACATGCATCGGAGGCATGTGAGAGTCTCGACCCTCCCCAGATCGGCAGAGGGGGCGGAGCAACGACCGGGACCACTTAGGCAGGGGAACAGTTGGATAGCCAAATTGGGTGAAAAAGGGAAAAATTCGACAAAAAAAAGAAAAGAAAAATTGAAATATAGTTTTATTGTAATCCTGTAACTTGCTGATGATTCAACAGCAATGCACCTAATAAACACAGTAAATTCCCACTTATAGAAACTATGCAATGCATAAGCTGGAAACTATAATTGCAAATTAGCGTCAAACTTCAGACATGAGTTTGCAAACTTGATTTCCATGGTGCTATATTTTAAGCTTTTTTTTGGTTCCTCTAAAATATAGAGGGACAAATCTGTAAAGATGTTATCAGTTTGTCAACTACTAACTTAAAGAACCCAACTTTTTAAAAGTGCTGTTTGTTTTAAAATTCTGTAATCAACCATTTAGTAATAGTAGGTTCGATCTATTTAAATGACGCATTTTGGAATAAAACTGGATATATTCCTTTGGGTCATGGGGACACATCTGACCCTGCGGTACGTCCTGACTTTGGGTCTCGCTGCGCCGAGCCTTTACAAACACACAAGCACAAATACATGATGAACACGCAAAACACATAAAAACAGACGTCCACAAAGACAGCTCTCACACATAATATATTTATTGTAAAAAATACATATAAAAACAACTTCTGAGACATACAAAAGATCGGAGCTTAGAAACAGTATATTGAACAGACAAAGACCAAGCCATTTTTTTGAATTGCATTACATATTTACAATTTTAATAAATAAAACTCAATTTGTTTCTATACCAGAGTAAAGGCAGATTGTCCATATCTTGGGGATGCAGATACCGCTGTGGTGACTCTTTTTTAAAAACATTCTCATTACTCTCATCCAATACATCGGTCTCAGAAGCGGACGAGGGATCAACGCCCTGCGATTCAAAACCCAAGGATGGAGGAACATTATACAAAATATCATCCTTGGTGGGAGAGGAGCTAGTTTACACAGAGCGTTTAGTTAGCATTGGTAAAAATTGAGGTATTGCACCACACAGCTTACAGGGGGGTAAAAATCAAAAATGACTAACATGTGGGGCTTCAGATTGTCCTTTATCTTTACTGACAACCCAACAACCCCCCCTTACCCCCCCACCCGTCCCGCTCAAAGTATACAACATCATTACTCATTATCACCACAACAAATGTAACATCTAATGATCAATGTATCTCTTCTTCCGCACTCTCTCTCACACAGTTCCCAAAGCACAGACAGACTTTTGGCATTGTTCTTCTTTTCTCAATACAAAAAGGGGAAACATGCACAGGGCTGCCCTCTAGTGGCAGGACAAGTCATAGCACCTCAGACCGCAGGACACTGGGGACAAAATTTAAAAAAAAAAAAAAGGCTGGGGTGATGAAACTAGCCAATGGGAAACCTGTGCACAGAGCTGACCTTTGTGCTGATCCATAACTTGGTAGGACATAAATGTGTCATGTAGAGCAGACATGCCCTTTGAGCAGGCAGCAAAAGCAATGAAATCATGTTTCTCTTGTTCAATCTGTACGGCCGGTCCGTCCTGGACTGTGCACAACCTGGATCAGCCAGGCTCTGCGTCCCAGCAGCGTTACTGTTAGGCTAGCATCTCAACGCACCCCTAAAAACACTACAAATACCTGCTTGCACATGAACCCCTTCACCCAGCAAAGGCAATCAACACAAAAAAAAGGCAAAGGAAGCCATTTAACACATTTAGCGATAATCAGAATCACAATGGTGATGATACAATGTCTATAAGTCTTTAAAAAAAGGGAAGGCGGGGGGGAGTTAACACAATAATTAGCCATCAGCTGTCCATAGCCTCCATTGTTGGGGAATGAGGCAGCTGCCGCGTGGCGTAAACATGCCCCAAAAATACATCCCTCAACCCGCCCGTCCCTCCATCCCTCCCTGATCCGGCATTAATGTAACCAGATGGCCAAACTACCGCTGGGGTCTGGTCCAAAAATCCGGACTAGTCCCCAGAGAGAGTGTGAGAGCGAGGCGGGGTGACGGGACAAGACCCAAACCGCATTCCTTTAGCAAAGTCGAATGGGACCAATGAGCCGCCATGTCGCGTACCGCTGCCACACATAGCAGTATGTTGCTGTAGTTTAAAAACTACCTTTAAAAAATTAAAAAGGGAACCCTCTTGACCAGCAGACCTCTGGGCAATGTACTGTAAACACACACACACACACACACACACACACACACGACCGCACGCACTCCCA
>OMOV01050750.1:1456-13987 GCA_900312565.1 Beryx splendens | reverse complement strand
CCGATCTCTAATACAACTGAAAACATAAAATGTAATTGATGTTGGCATTAGTAAAATAAATACATAAAAAATTCAAGTGTACGACACAGCAACACACACGCACGCACGCACGCACGCACGCACGCACGCACGCACACACACACACACCTTGGAGCTGCACAGTGCAATCAATCTTCTACTGTTGGTCACTGAGCAGCTACACTGGATCAGATGGGGGAGCAGTGCCTTGCTCAAGGGAAGGGGAGAGTGCTACTCATTCCTTCAACCCAACCACATTTCCCCAGTAGGTCCTGGGTTCCACATACAGTACAATGAAGTGCATGAACTTTGTTCCGAGAGAGGATTCATAACATTGTGGCATCAATGGGAGGATACTACAGACGCATGTGTCGTCATTTTTTTCTTTTCGAGTTGTTTTCACTGGTCACTGGCCGCAGGACCCCATTTTGACTCATCACAATAGACCGCTTGCAGACAGTGCTGGTGCCATAAAAGAGCCAGTGAGTGACTGAGGGGAGAACAATAGCCTGCACACACTTTTTGTCTCTGGATAAAGCTGTGGTGACAACAAAAAAAGGTTGCTGTTGAAGCATGGGGCATCGAAAACATGTATTTCATGTTCATGCACAACTCCAAACATCTTCTTTTTTTTTAATGTGGACAGATGTAGCCTAAATACAGTATTTATCTTTGTCTTTGTATGTAGGTGGCCTTGGACAGTTAGGTGTGGGACTTGCAGAGATGCTGAGGTGAGATATTCACAATTCCCTGAATGTTTGCAAAATGTTGAAAAATTCAAAATATTCCTGATTTGAATGTGATGATTTGTATATTCTTAGGAAACAGTACGGAACAGAGAATGTAATCCTGTCAGACATAAAGAAGCCTCCACCACATGTGTTCAGCAGTGGTACGCAAAATCAAATGGAAGTCATTTTTTTAATATTTAAAAAAAATCCTGTTTTTCCTCACACAGTTGACTTTCTTCTCCCTCTCACAGTTCATAGAATATACAACTTACTTTCTTGTTACTTCATTGCCTGCCCTTAAGTGATCTCCCCACCTCCCTCTCTCTTCCCATTAGGCCCATTTGTGTATGCCGATGTGTTGGACTACAAGCACCTCAGAGAACTGATTGTAAATAATCGTATCACTTGGCTGGTGCACTACAGCGCTCTGCTCAGCGCCGTGGGGGAGGCTAACGTGGCCTTGGCGCGCAAGATCAACATCACAGGTCTGCTCCAGTATTGCACACAAACACCATGCGCTGCCTTTTATGGACGATTCTGTTTAAACTCTTCCTGCACTTTTCTGTTTGAGGTGGGGACCCGAGTCACATGACTTGGACTCAAGTCAGACTTGAGTCACAAGTCTAATTTCTTGGGATTTGACTTGGGTGTCCCGAATTTCCCCTAGGGGATCAATAAAGTGCAATCTTAATGCATGAAGAGAATACTTCAGAGTTGACTTGGGTTTTGGTGACTTGGGACTTGTACTTTGATGACTTGAAAAGGTTTCTAAACTCTTGACAAAAGATGTTGTGCATGTGTAAATTACTTAGATTGAAAGATATGAGATTTGTTCCACCAGATGACTGAATTCAAATTCTTTTTTCTGATTTGTATTGAATTTTTATGGAATGATTGAATATACTGAAGATGGAACTGATAATAGAAATCAAACTCATGATGCTCTTACCAAGTTTTTATCCTATTAAAACCATATGGCATTGAAAAGTCCTAGATATTTTGTTTTCTTTAGAATATTAAATTGATACTGGACTCTTGATTTGTTCTGACTTGACTTGGGTTTTCTACATTTAGACTTGAGACTTGACTTGAGACTTGACATTAACGACATGGACTTCACTTGGGCTTGAAAATCCACATTTAGACTTGGGACTTGACTTGAGAATTGTGCCTCAAGACTTGAGACTGACTTGGGACTCGAGCAAAGTTGACACCTCTGCTGCTATCCATCTAGGCCTTCATAATGTGCTGGACTTGGCCTTGGAGAACTGCCTGCGTCTCTTCGTCCCCAGCACCATTGGAGCCTTTGGGCCTTCTTCTCCGCGGGACCCAGCGCCGGACCTCTGTGTCCAAAGGCCTCGAACCATCTACGGGGTGTCCAAAGTGCACGGAGAACTGATGGGGGAGGTTGGACTATCTTCGCATGCACACACACCCATACAGACTGACCTATGCACGCATGTATACACTGGTGGACCCACTCCCATCCATGGATTCTCACAATCTAGCAGGATATGATCTCCATCTTGTCTGCTTCCTTTTTCTTTTAGTATCTCCATCATAAATATGGCCTGGACTTCCGCTGCCTACGCTACCCTGGCGTGATCTCAGCCTATACACAACCCGGGGGAGGAACAACAGGTATTCCTTCACCTCACCTCCGCTTAGAATACATGCCGCAAGCTCACGATCAACCAGAAATCATGGACTAAGCACGCCTCGTCTCTCTTTCCGCAGACTATGCAGTCCAGATCTTCCACGATGCTCTCAGCACAGGTCACCACGAGTGCTACCTGCGCCCAGACACCCGTCTTCCCATGATGCACATCTCCGACTGCCACCGTGCCACAGTGGAGTTCATGCAGGCTCCAGAGTGCCAGCTGTCCCTGCGGACCTACAACATTGCTGCCATGAGCTTCACCCCAGAAGAGGTGGCCAAGGAAATCCGCAAGCATCTGCCTCACCTCAAGGTCACCTACAACCCTGACTCTGTCCGCCAGACCATCGGTACGTCTTAAATGTCTGTGGTGTGCATGTGTGTTTTCGTTCCCCACGTGATGAAATCTGTGGATCAGGCTGCCTCCATTCGTCTGTCCGTCAAAATGTGAATTCTCAGGTGATATCTCAGACACCACAGGTCCAATTTTGACAAACCTTGCTAGGGACGGTGCATCTTCGCACTGTGTTCCAGCATTTACCAAATTAAAGGTCAAAATTTTGTGATGTTTATGTGATACCTCAGACACCCCTGGTGCAATTTTGATGAAACATGGAGGGATGATGCATCTTGTTATTGACCACCTGCATCTTTCATGGGAGACGACGATGTTTACTTGTTATAGGCTGTGATGAGTTAAAACTATGCAAAATCTATGAGGTTTTCAAGGTCCAACCTTCCTGGATGGGCCTAAAAGCAATGAGTTCCTGCTGTTTCGTTTTATCTTCTCCTAATTGTGTGCTCATTGGTGGGATTGATATTGTTCTCTGTCACCAAAACTGTTGGGATGGAAGTAATGTGGTCATCTGGATTGTCATTTTGCAGCGGACAGCTGGCCAGTGAGGTTTGATGACTCCAATGCCAGGAGAGATTGGAGCTGGGCACCAGACTTTGCGCTGGAAGAGCTGGTCGCAGACATGCTCAGCTCCATTCGAGACAAGAGGACCAACGAGGGACTGCCAGTCAGCTAGCAAAGCCTGCTTCACAGAGACTGAGCAACCAATCCCCTAGCCCACAAGTTTTCTTCAACCTGTGTTTACGCACAATACAGTGAATCTTCCTTTGACTTAAGTTGTCTACCGGAATCTTCTGTTACTCTGGAATATTACAGCAATGAACCACAATAGGAATTCTCAGCCAGAGCCTCTCAACTTACAGTGGACACTGAGAAGTTGACTGCCAAAGAGTCTCACACACACACACGCACACACACACACACACACACGCACACACACACACACACACACGCACACACACACACACACACTGCAGCCTTGTTCTTTTTCAGGGAACCATATACTGTCAAACATTCTCTTCGGTTGTTACTATCTTCATTCTCTGTTGTTTTGTTATAATGGTTAAAACATCATTTTACACATGGGGATCTTGCCTCCAATGAAACAGCAAATGACTTTCATTTTTTTACTTTTCTCTAAGCATCATAGGTTTTAAAATGTTATGTAATTATATCCCCAAAATGTGAGCTTCTGGGATATTATGGATTCACCTCACCCCACCCGCCGCCGTCTTGTCCGCCGCCGCGTCCGCCGCAGATCCTTCGTGTGAACGCAATAACTTGAACAGTTTTTATAAGAATCTTTTCAAATTTGGTATGGATATTGATGACCCCTAGAGGAAGAACTCTATTGATTTTGATATGTTTATGATTATAATGACTATTATTAATTAACTGATTAAATTAATCTCCATGCTATTTGGGCCCATATCTCACCAATGGTGCATTATATTGTATTGAAATTTGTCAAGAGAATTGTTCAGGCAATAATGGAGATTTGTATGAAGTTTGCACTTTCTGTGATTATTATTAATAAATTAATCAATACATTTTTGTACTGTTACTTTTTTAAATTATTATTCTTTTTCTCTTTGGGCAATTTCCCATGAGATGGTAAATGCTAGAGCCGTGGTCTAGTATGGCTTCAATTAGACCCACAAGAAATATGACCCTCATCGGCCTGATGGTAGCGCTACACGCTAAGAGCTGTATCTCCCACACCGTTTGTCCGATTTACATGAAACTTGGTACACATGTCCACCTAACCGTACTCTACAGATTTAGAACCCTCAAGGTTCGCCTGGAAAATGTTTGAGATATTTTGAATTATTTGAAAAACACATTTTTAACGTCTCCTCCTACACCATTTGACCAATTACCACCAAAATTGGTCAGTATAGCATCTATGGTGCTACGCTCTTTAAATTTTGATCATAGATTGTTGATATCTAGAGTAGTTTTGAAGACATTAACTAAGTTGTGAAGGAGGCATGGCCTATAAGTTAAATTGTTATAACTTTGTGATAGATGGTCCAATCATCAAATGTTGGCCAATAGGGGGCGCCAGAAAGGCCAGAAAACTGTATCTCCAAATCCAATTGGTGAAACTGCTCGAAATTTGGTACACATGCTCTAGGACCATGTCCTAGTCAAAATCGTCATTAGTGGAAGTGGGCGTGGCCTATGACATTTTGGCTTAGAACTCAAACAGAATTTCACCAATCACTATGAAACTTGGCAGTCATGTTCCTTTCCTTCCTTTATGTGGAACATCTGACCAGATTTTGCCCAGTAGCAACATTTTGAGTGTACAGTAAAGCCAGTACAAAGTTGGATATTGACACATTTTAACTTGCTATTACATTGTTCAGTATTAGAGCTTGATAGCTTGGGGCCTGATGGCTCAACAGCCTAATATGACAAAACTGACAGTAATCTTAATTGTTGTGCTGGCATGAACCCAGCCATCACCGCTAGCGGCTGTATTTAATTAGTCAAATTTATTATTGAGTGTTAAAAAATGGTTAAGGTACATGCCCTTTATTATTGGGGACACAATCCCTAGAAGATTATATCCATTCATTTTGGAGTGTTTATGAGTAATAATAATATAATTAACTTTAGATAAGCCCAGAGGGAATTTTTTGTATTATTTGGCGAAATAGTTGGGACGTACAACTAATATAATCGGTCAGATTAACCCTGGAGTCTCATTGTGTGATTATTGAATGGCTTTTTATTACATTAGGCCTTCAAGGATTGGGGAATTTCGGGGATATAGCCTACCCTTGCTGTCGGCCCCCAACAGCAACCTAGTTGCATCCATGAAAACATCAATCTATTACAGCGCTTAATACTATATGGACCGTTGCACAAGCATAGCAAATCTGAAGTAGGCTTTAATCTGGATTCTTACCATATTACCATAATCATCTGGCTGTCATAAACATGTCTTACAATGACTCATCAAAACCCAATGACTCATCAGGAAAAGCTATTCAAATAAAAAATGTTTTCTTGATTCAAATGATTTAAAACTCTGGAGCAATCGTTATTCATACATCTTGGCCTTTGTTGGTGCTGATACAGCCATTACATGGTACCACAGTCATTATGCATAATACTGCGCCCATACTACCATTATTCAACATAATCTATCGAATGTTAGAGCTGCCTCATTGGCCGTTTAATTTAAACCCTCATTTAGTCCTAGCGCTTCGCCTCCAGAAAAGCACATTTTTTATGAAATGTTGACAAGGCTAAACCTACAGGGTGCTGTTTTAAGAAATATCTGGAAAAGGCCAATTCACTTAATCCAGTTAAAATGCAATTTGAATCTAGGATTTGGCCTGGTCCATGTTGGTCCAGCTGGCACTATCACTTCTCAAAATTATATGTGTTCTGAGTGTTTCATAAGAAAGGCACAAGTAATAGGCTGTTTTGTCAAAGGACAGTCACCCATCGTAGCGTATGCAACTCCTTTACCCTTGCCCAAGCACGTAACAGGAACCCTATTTAAAATGTCTTTCTTTACCAGCAGTGAGATTTTGGGTATGAACGAGTAACCAATAAAAATGAAGCCTTATTTTCAATCGTAGAGTAATCTGAGACCATATGTTCCTATGTATAAAAAAAAAAATGTATAAAAACATTGCAGTGTGCTTTGAATCAGACCTTGAATAATTCATATCTTATTTCCCCAATAATTAATCATTATTCCAATTTTCAGAATTTATTGTATACTACTAAGGTAGGCTAATATTTATGACTTAGTGGGCCATGTCTGTCATAGCCTATCGTTTTTTACTCAACTAGGTATTGCAGTTTTGATGATGATGATGATGATGATGATGATGATGATGATGATGATGAAGACGATGGTGATGGTGATGGCGGAGAGCCAAGTCAAATGTGATGAGAGATATTTCTGAACAATGAGTGATTATTTTAGTATTATTTTATCCTCGTAGCGCCGTCGTTCACTGGGGCTGGTGATAACAACGACAGTGTGAACAATGCTGCCAGTAGCCTAGTGCCTGAGCAAAGTTTCATTTTCCTGCTTTATCTATAAATGAGTCGGTTTGCCCCATAGGCAGCGTTGCCCTCCTCCATCCTTCCCCCCCGCTGTCATCCCAGGAGCTGCAGTGCCGTCTGCCTCCTGCAGGGGCGCGCTTCCTCCAGACTGACCTCGACACTTGGATTTTAACCGGAGCGGCACGTCTTCTTGAACAGCGCCCGCTAAAATCCTTCTCCAACAATAATGGACGCGGGATTCTTCCGCGTAAGCTCTTTAAAAATATTTCGGACATGTGCATTGTGCTGTTACTAATTCGCAGGACGTTATTCCATGTTCAGTACATCAATGTGGTACATGTAGCTAGGTGGTGCGCCATTCAGTTGGAAACGGTTATGGTTATGGCTCAGACTATCAACTGATGAGAAACATTTTTGGACTTAAGCTTCCCGTTGAAGTGAATTAGTCATAGCTAATATGTGTCGCGAGTAAATTAAGAACATTTGTCGCCTAATATGTTTGGGTATATTACTTGCAGACCATCATGATTGCCTCAAATTTGAGAGATAGTCCTGCAGTGGCAGCAAATAGACGGGCCAAGCTAACGCTAACTTGTTAGCCTTGGTTAAAGATGGCGCCCGTGCGTTCAGTATCTATGGCGGTGCGCCGTCTCTTTCCCCTGAGCTAACCACGACGGCTAATGCGTTAGCTAATGCTAGTGTAACTAGCCGTAAAAACACGTTGCAACCAACGTGCGTATGTTGTTAACGTTAACTTACTAATGTCTCTTTTGCCCTAATGTCCATGTCAGTGATGTTGTCGGTGTATGTTAGTTAACGAACCCGCTGTAACGTAAGTTAGCTAACGCTGGCTTCCCACGGAGGATTAACAGTAGCAGGCTAACCAACAGTTAACCTAGCTAATTAGTTTGAATGTCATCTGACGCTGTGGGTTCAACGTTAACGAGCCATGTTGTTTCTGTAACGCCATAAAAAGTGTGAGGCAACGTTACGCAAATAAGTAAAGTCTTTAATAGCGTAACTATCACTTATGTTGAGTTTGGCTCCCAAGTCAGTACCATGTTAGCTGAACATGCGTCCCCGGGCCAAGCCGTTAAGGAAGTTGTCAGGCCACTTATCGTTAGCTAGGATGTTACAAGACACACACCTTCAAGCCAGTTCTGCTCGGCTGTGCTCTGCGTGTGTTTGTACTATCAAGCCAACTAAGTTGTGTTTATTTGTTCTCCAGGGCACAAGTGCGGAACAAGACAACCGCTTCAGCAACAAGCAGAAGAAACTGCTGAAGCAGCTGAAATTTGCAGAATGTCTGGACAAGAAGGTAAAGTTCCTCCACTACCAAGGTTTTAAATAAATACAGCCAAGTGCTAGTGGTTAGTGCGACAAACAAAAGGACAATCCAGGCACTCCAAGTATAAGGAAATATTTAAAAAGCCTTTATTGTATTGTGGTTATATTTTTATACTTGGGAGTGCCTGGATTGTCCTTTTTGTTTGTAGCACTCTTTACCCCCGTTTTCCAAAAGCACCCAACACATTTTTGATCCTAGTTTGACAATATAGAGCAACCAGTCACTTCCATTTCCCCCTTTTTTTGCTAGTGGTTAGTGTTGATAATTCTTTAGCTTGTCTCCCAGCCACTTTTGCAGGTATCTGACCGTTGTGTTGAGATCCTATTCTGTTCCAAAAATCTAATTGCCCCGTTAAATTCTGAAATTGACTGGTTAATTTTATGATTTAGCTGCCACTGTGGCCCGTAGACAGAAGTTAGCTTCCCTGTGAATAATGTTATTAGCCTCAGGACAACCTACAGTCCGTGAAATTGTTTTACGATGACTGAATTCTGTCTGTTGCTTGGTTAATCCCTAGGTGGATATGACCAAAGTGAACCTGGAAGTCATCAAACCGTGGATTACGCAGCGAGTGACAGAGATTTTGGGGTTCGAGGATGATGTCGTCATAGAGTTCATATTTAACCAGCTCGAGGAGAAGGTAATGTCATTTACTGTGTGATTTTTTTTGTTGTGTGTTATAAATTGCAGGGTATTGCTTAGTCAGTAAGATGAGAATCAGAGGTTGTAAGAAAATAATTGACATTCAAGTAAATTTTTAAATTGAATGGGGAAAGTAACAATTGGTATAAACTGAATTTATAATGACATAACCTTGTTGTTGCTGTGATGTGACAAAGTGCCTTTTATTCAGCAGTCTTCTAATGATGATGTGATTTATGATTTAAAAGGCCTGAACCAATATGGATGTTATACCTTGCATCAGAAGTATAGCACCAACACCTAATTAGCTCTCTCCTGAGCCCAAAGTCACTGAGCCCAACTCTCCCTTCATGATGCAGTGTGTGGTTTGAGGTGAGTTATATGCAGGGATCAACAATATCATGTCAGTGATAGACGCACCTGAACAATGCCATAATCATATTCTCCACAGATAATTTGCAATGCATCATTAGACGGTCCTAAATCCCCTTAGCCGTATCAGGGGTTGAAAACAGGGCAGTTTATCATATGATAGAGCCCACTGGAAAGATTAATGACTTCCTTGAAAAAGTACAAGTTCAAAGGATGTCTGTGGCAGTCAAACTTTGGATTTAAGCAAAATCCTTTATGTCAGTAGAGCTGTAATGCTAAGCCCCGCTGATGTTATGCATCATATTTTTAAAGATTGAAGTGTGCATGCTCCTCATTTTAAAGCCCATAGGCCACATAACATTACATAAATTAAATTAGTACACTTAGATGAGTCTTTGTCTAAGGTATTTCTTCTGTTTGTCTGTTTGTGCCCCACTGATAGTTCACACCACTTGGGGTCTCATAGAGTAAAGGATTATTTCCATTACACAGGCTTACTTTTGGAAATTTAAAAAAGTAAAATAAGTAAAAGAAACCCAATTAATTTAAAAAAAAGCATCCTTCATGAGGTTATTAGGATCCCGTAGCATAGTTGACTGCAAGTCTTAGTTTGTAGGATTTTTATTCTCTTTAAGGTGCTGAAAACCAGAAAGGTATCTTTTTTTTTGGGCAGGGTATATGGGGAAAATAGTTGCATTGTAAAATTGTTTTTGATTTTTATTTTGTTTGCTATATCATCTGGGGTTGTGGGAGGGACGTTAAAGCTATGTTTGAAACAATTCCAGTGCGATTGGAGTTTTTTGCTGACGTTTTCTGCCCTTTAGTGTTAATTTGGGCTGTTTTTACTTGCACACGCCACGATTAAAGCTATTTGAAATGGGTTTTGCAATACCTCTCGAGCACATTCACTCCCGTTCACTTCCAAACGGCATAGAAAACAACTCTGGAGACTTTTGATTTGGTCACTAAACAAAATCCATCCACTGTGAATGAGAAGCTGACAATCACATTTTGCAGAGTTGCACCAGAACGCTAATATCAAGCTGTAAACTTTTACATGTTGAAAGAAGTTACATTCACCGTTTCATATTAATGCATGGCCACGCATTCGGGAACGCCACAAAAAAAGAGGTACACGGACATGCACCTCAAATATAAAATATGGCAGTATTCTCTCTCCCACCTGTGGAGAATTTGCATACAAATGTGATTTCCAAGCTAGCAACTCTTAATTATACAAAAGACCATATTAGACAGAGAGCGAGTAGCAAGTTTTAAAATTGGCTTACAGCTGCTTTTCTTTAATTGGAGTAACTCGTATTATTTAGATAATGTTGTTTCAAAATGTTTACTTTGAAAAACAACCAAGGCAAAATAGCAAACATTTCATAATATGGAATCGCACTGGAAAACAATCCACAGTGATGTGAAACAGTAGGGGAATGCACGAAACGAGCAAAAATCTAATTGCGCTGGAATTGTCCTTTAAAGGCTACTGTAGCACATTGCTAAGAAAGGCTTTTTGACCTGTGAAGCCGGTATCTCACAATCATTCTTGTATCAGTTGTTGAAATAAAACCCCTTTATGTACTGTGTACTCATTATTGCTTGTTCGTCTCTTGCAATTTAGATAAATGATATAACATTAAGCTCAAGGTGGTTGAGTCTCAAGCAGTAGGGAGGCGGAAGCAAGCCAAGGGAGCTCCGTACCCACTGATCCCACGGGACTCACTGAAGACACCGGAACTGTACTTGCAGTGTTGGGTTTTAATGCTCTCTGTATTGTGGCTATCTGTTCTATCTCCTGAAGAGTAGACTGTGGGGAGACGGAAAACAAGAGGTGGGCAGGGATGTAGAGTTGTAAGGTAGTGGGGGTGGGGGGTGGGACTCAAGTTGTTTTAGAAGTATGGGGCTTACAATTTTCATAAATATGATAGCTATTAGATGAGGGGCATAACAGAATCTGACATGGGCATAACAGCAGTATTGCATGCAGTTGGATAACTTTATGTTGCTAGGTATGTCTCCCCTCAGCTAGCTCACATTCTCAGTTTCAGGAGTTTGTGAATACAATTTAAATCAATCACACCCTCATTTTGATAGGTTGTTATTGAGTCCACTTTTGGACCCAGGGATGTTGAATATTCTAGTCATTTTTTTTCACTTGATTTGAGTATGGTTAACTGTACATAGCCAACAGGTATAGTTTAGTGAGGACTATGGGGTAGGCAGTCCCCTTAATGGGATCCTACCTCCTGATCGTTTTCCTTCCATGTTTCAATGGCTGTATGGTCTTTTCTCTTCCCCCCTTCGTGTGTGTGTTGCAGCACCCGGATAGCAAGATGATGCAGATCAACCTGACAGGCTTCCTGAATGGAAAAAATGCCCGGGAGTTCATGAAGGACCTGTGGCCCCTGCTGCTCAGTGCCCAGGAGAACATCGCTGGCATCCCCTCTGCCTTCCTGGAGCAGAAGAAAGAGGAAATCAAACAGAGACAGGTGAGATTCTCTCTGAACTACAAACTTTGACAAGCTCTGTCCAGTAACTTCAAGGCTACCACGATCATTGGCCATATTGTTGTTAGGCCCAGTATCTGCTAAATGCTGGTGTTAAAGATGTAACATGGATAGAACAAGATACGTTTCTGAGTGTAATGTAATTGTACTGTGTTTTTCTTTCCCTGGCAGATTGAACAGGAGAAGCTTGCTTCTCTGAAGAAAGTGGATGAAGACAAGAAGGAAAAAGACAACAAAGACATGAGAGATAGAGCTCAGTCCAAGAGCCCGAGGAGGTGAGGCAAAATGTCCTCAGTATTGTGTTTCAGTGAATGGAAATTTGATATTCATCACAAAACATGAAAATCTTACCTCTCTGGTCGGTGCTTCTCTGCTCAGGCGAAAGTCAAGGTCGCCATCACCGCGACGAAGGTCACCAGTGAAGCGGGACAGGAAGCACAGTCCCTCACGCTCTCCGCGACGCAAACCCAGTCCAGTCGGCGGCAATTCACCCCTCCCAGCCCTGATGCAGCTGCCCCCAAAGCCCGTGGAGCAGCATCCAGAGCCCGACACGTCAGAAAGAGCCTTGCCAGAGCCAATTGTCCAAGAAGCCTCTTCTACCAGGTTGGCCGAGTGCTTACTTTGTCTTGTATGCAAAGTTATTAGAATGTTTTTAATTTAAGTTTGAGGTTCAAATCCACTTTCTAATTCAGTTTAAAAGTTTGTTGGTTTTTTATTTTATTTTATTTTTTTATGTTTTAAATATTGCATTTCAGTTTTATGTCTGTTTTTACACATAATATAGTTTTTGTTTTTATCATGGGGGGGTTGGTGGAATGAAATGGATTAGAAAGTACATTATTTGTGGGGTTTACATG
>OMOV01050693.1:3736-15201 GCA_900312565.1 Beryx splendens | reverse complement strand
GAGAAAAGTTAAGAGCCTTAAAGCCAACTTCAGCTCATCAATTTATAAATGAAACCGTAGACAGTGTGCTGCGTGTGACGTCTTTGTTGTTCTTCTGCGCATGTGGGTCAGTTCAGGACCGTGACCAGTTCACACTGGAATCTGATATAGGCCACATTTAAAAAATAACGTGAACAGCCAAACAAAAAAATCGGATCTGAGCAATAAATCCGAATTGAGCATTAAGGCTTGCAGTGTAAACGTAGCCTATGTAGCAGCGTAGCTGTGCTACATTATGCCACGGAGTTCATCAAACAGCTTCATCAAGATGCACGCATGCACAAGTGTTCTTCGCTGCCTCAAGGCAAAAAATTACATATTGAAGCTTTCCCATCAGAGAATGCTGATTAAGAAAACTCCTCAAAGGGTGCAGGATGTGTGGCTGTAAATCACACCAAAATGACTGGAGCGACTACACTGAGAGAACTGATGCTTCTGTGTGTACGGGTGTTTGTTTGTCTGCGAGGGGTGTGATATGTTGGGAGTCATGAAGGAGCCGTATTTGGCTGTGTCTGGCAGACAGAGAGACACTCAGCAGGGAGCGCTCTGCTCTGGCTTGATAAGAGCCACAGGGACATAAGCCTCATCTAGCATGTGACTGATCAAAATGAGCACCCAGCTACAGTGGGCCGGCTGGAGATCACACATCACACACATACACACACACACTCATGCATGCATGCACGTGCAGCCGTGAACGCATGCACAATCACATACACACAAGCTTAAGCACAGAGAGTAGATTTTCTTGGAGTTCAGAAAAATGTTTTATGTTTTGAGACATTTCGCGGGTCTGGCTTCTAATGTTTGCAACAATTCAAGAGTGTCACAGAAGAAGCATTTATTCTTAAATAACCATTTTCCTCAGTCATATTTACTGTAGACTGTCAAATCCCTGCTTTCAGCATCTCTTTCTCTGACAAGACAGGATAAATTCAGTCGTCTGGTAGACTTTCAAGGTTTATCAAGTCTTCTGTCCACCTGAAGAGGGCAGTGTTCCTACTGAAAAAAGTGAGGCATTATCACAAAAAAGCACTGAGTGGTAGGCATTTAGTGAGAAGATGTCTGAGATTTAAATTGAATGAATTTAAGCTCAGCTCAGAAAAACAAATTGCTTGATGTCTGCTTCACACACTGTAGGATTGTCTGTATAGGACGTCATTTAATGCCTTAACCATATAGGCTTAAAAGGAGATGTGTGATGGTCATGTTGGGAAACGTGATCTCTAATCGCTGAAAAACTTGTATGCATGTGAATGTGTGTGTGTGTTTGATGGGTACTAGCTCCAGTCCTCCCATCATATCACTGGTAATCAAAACACGGTGGCTAGACAAGGACGCACAAGCATGGATAAGGCATGAAGGGAAGGACAAAAAGATCCAGAACAGAACGGAGGGTTTTTCTATACTGAACCACATGTAAAACACCCAGTATCTTTTGCAGTAAGATATCTATGCAGAAACAGAGAGAACACAGAGAATGGACATGGATAACCCATTCCTCCCTCATCTCCCCCCCATCCCCCAATCCCTCAGTCCTCTTTTCCACATGGCAGCCCCTGCCTGCATGCAGAATTCAGAGCTTAATGGAGGGGAGCTAAGTCCTTGGCCACACAGCGGATAAACGCTGTACTTTCTCCAAGAGATGCGGTGGCAGTGGCGGCGGTGGCACTGTGCGTTGCTTTCGTGGGATTCGCTCAGGCAGAAAGCACAGTGCAGGCACCGTGGCGGCATCTTGCTGGTGGCCTGACTGCCACAGACAATGCAGACCCTGGTTCAACTCGCTTAACCTCCCCACTTTTAAGCATGACCAGCCAGTGCATACATGAGGAGAGACAGCTGGTCAAAGTGGAGGGTGACCAACACTTATTTGTGGAATAACTAAACAAAGTTAAGTGTTAAGAAGCCTTCCCACACTAATAATCATAAACTTAACTTCAGTGCAAATCTGTAAAAAGCAATCAATCACTAGAGCACCACAAAATGGCTGCCATGAGCAAGCCTTGTGGGCTGTAGGGCAAATTTTAACTTTGCATACTTCAACTGAAGAATCTTCCCGTAGGACTTACTTTTGACATTGAGGTACATGGACTTGCTGACATCGGCCCCGACGTCGTTGCTGACCCTGCACAGGTAGAAGCCGCTGTCTTCTTCCAGCACGTGCTTGATGAGCAGAGAGCCGTTGACCAGCACCTCGATCCGGAAGCCTGAGTTGAGGGCGATGGGTTGGAACTGGGGCACCCCGGCGCCTGTTGGAGAGGACGGAGTGAGCGTCAGTTAGGGCTAAACTGATATAAAATCTGATATCTGCCTGTCAATGTTGTCCACCTTCATCCTGCCACCAATAAAATTCTGGGGGGAAACACTGAATCCATGTCATGTTTTGAAATTTTGGTCATGAAAATGGTCAAATTTGCATTGCATATTGGCACAAAATAACACTTATCGGCAGCTTCAACAGAAAAAATCACTATCAGTATCGACCTTCAAAAACCCATGTCAGTCTAAGCCTTGTGTCAATAATATTAGCATACTAGCCTCAATCATGTGTATTTAGCAGGAGTCAAGACGCCAGCATGACTGACAAGCATGGAAGCGACGCATAACCATGTAGATCTTCTCAGGAAATACTGCTACCCTGTGAAGTCTGGACGGGATAATGTAAGCCTCTCTTACATAGTCTTACACCTATTTCCTCCTTTCAGAGGAACAGTAAAGCTCTTCCTTTAACCACGGCTGCATCTCATCTCGCACTGTTTGCTTGGACTTGCGGAGGTGGGTGTTTTGGCATTCAACCTCAAGGCTGTGGACATTATGTTTGTTGTGTTGGCATTCACAAACGGATCATCTGCCATAGAGAACAAGCTTGCCGTAGGACAAAAACCCCCACCCATTTTATTTTGCAATTCAACAAGATAGTCAAAAGGGAAGACAAGCAAGTTACCCAGTTATGACAAGTCTATGAAAGTCTGTGAAAGCTTTGCATAGAATAGTTGTATGTTATGTGTGTGCTGCGTGCGTGCGTGCGTGCGTGCGTGCGTGCGTGTGGTGTGTGTCTACCTTTGGAGTACTCCCATTGGATGGTGGGAACAGGATAGCCTTCTGCAGAGCAGTTGAGTATCACAGCCTTTCCGTAGATGCCGTCCTGGTCCTTGGGTTGCACCACAAATTTGGGAGGGACTGCAAGGCAAAATGATTCCCCGATGGTCAGTCATGTGCTGTATGTCAGAGCAGCATCTATAAGCTTATGCCCATTTCTCTCCAACCAGATATATGTCTAGTGATCATATTCACAACTTGCCATGGGCGTCATGGGAAGACTAACTGAGTCTACATTTTAACTTATAGTTTTATCATTATAATGGAGTGCAAAGATAAAGTGAAATCACCAGAAATGTATTTGGAAAAATCACTGGAGCATTCAGGACCAATGTACCCTCTAAGATGATAGTTTGGCCTTACTTCTAATCATTTATAAAATTGACCAATCCTGTCAGTCATCAGTAATTGCTCCACTTTGTCCTTAGAACTTTTAAAGGCTTGAAGTCTTGGTGGCAAATGATACCAGACGCAGAGGGACTTTGCCTGTACCTTATGGTTCAGTGAAATGACTCACCTCGGACGATGAGCTGGCTCTGGTGCTCCACAGCGGCGGCTTGGTTGCGAGCGATGCAGGTGTAGTTGCCATTGTGCAGCAGCGTGAGGTTGGAGATGCGCAGGGAGCTGGTGAAGTCTATGTTGTCTATGGTGACGCCCAGGCTGGCCGGGATTGGCCGACCGTCCTTCTGCCAGGTGATGAAGACGGGCTGGTCGCCGGACATGACCACGCAGGGGATGAACACCCGCTGACCGATGGAAAACCGAGGGAACTCAAAAGGGTGGATGGTAGGTGGAACTGTGTAAGGAACGAGAACACTTGAGATGTGTTTTTGTGTCATATAGAAGGTGACTAAAGTCTCATTTCATCATTTCACCTGTTTTACCTTAGGCTTGTGAGTCACACTCCTTTAATTTAGGCTTAATTTTAAGTGCAGGATTCAACCTCTTTGCAAATGTCACTCAGAAACAATGGCCGTACCTTTATACGGGTATAAAATGAGGACAGGTTTATATATTCCAACTGGCAGAGCTACCTCAGAAAGCCCTCCCATAGCAAGTCAACAGCCATAATTCCCTATTTATCGCCTTGTTATTAATATCAAAGCCTTACGCTTAGATGTCAAGAATGCAAGAAACATTTTATTACCTCTCCCCATGCAGAGCGGCAGAATCCTCAGTCAAACAACACTAATTTCTCTCATGTAACAGTCTCTCTCTGTCTCTCTCCCTCTCTCCCTCTCTCTCGCTCTCTGGGGACACTGTAGCCATCGTGAGAAACAGATGCTTTGGAAAATTAATGATTTAAAATAACATTGGAATAAGCGGCACTTCAGCGCTTATTTAATTCACAACAAAATAGGCATAATAGGCTCCTGGGGATTCCCTCTCGGCAGCGGTGGAATGCTAAGCAGCCGAGAGGCAAATTAGCCGAGGCGGAATGGCGGCGTGGCTTTGTCTAGGCTGTGTGATTTCCCCCTCGCATACTCGTTAGCGCGCCGAGACCCGCCGGAGAGAGGGGGGGATTTGCCCATCCGACATTTCAAATTATGCAGCGTCATTGAAGAAAGAGAGCCATCTGAGGTTATCATCATCTGGCTCAGCTCAGCGCCGCTGCATATTCAGATCAGCCCCAGATAAGCTGGCTGGGATGATGGAGATGGTGCCCTGCTATCAGTGATGTGAGTGCTTTTTTACCGGCTCTGATACACAAATGTCCCTCTCCATATCAGTGTTTTCTTTAACATGGTATGGTAGATAATATAGGTGATGCTTTAATGTATTTCCTAAATGTGATGTACAGCGCATAAGACAGTTGGGAAGACACTTAAGGGTCAAGTGTGTGTTGTGATAAAGTGATTCCTTCTTAGTCTCCATAGGACTGAGGGATTCATGATGGAGTACCCATGATTATACACAACAAATATTAAATAAATAGCCCAAGCTGCTTACTATCCCCTCCTGGGTCATGTATAACTGATGGGCAGATCAGATTGGCGATCATCATGATGGAGTATTCATGATTACACACAGCTAATATTCCCTTTTGCTATGGTTTGTACATTCCTAAATAAAAGGCCCAAGCCTACTCTCCCCTCCCGGGTCATGTATAACTGATCAGACTGAGGCCCCTTACCTTTTACACTGACATGGACACTCTGGTGCGTGGAGAGCTGAGGCTGGACCAACACGTTACATGTGTACTCTCCTTCATCCACGTCCTTCTGCACGTCGTACAGCTTCAGGGTGCCGTTGTTCTCGAAGGCCCGTTGGCGGTGGTTGTATGGCAGCAAATTGGAGTCCTTGTACCACTTGATGGAGTAGTACGGGTAGCCAATGACACGACAGTGGATGTACATGTCCCGCCCAGCGATGGCAGTGAGGTTTTTCATTGGTCGTATGCTGGCAGGCCCTTAAAGGACACAATGGAGAAACACCTCTCTTAAAATGGTTTTGAGGCAGGGGGGTTTGCGTAGAAGAACTGTGCCGTGTTGTGTGTGTTTTCAATACACCACAAGGTCATATGTCTTGATTCATTCTGCTAGCCAAGAAATAAACACATTATCAAGATTATCCAAATTTGGGAGTTTCAGAGTACCTGACTAATACATCCTTACTTATTTACTTAGTAGTAATTCAAAGAAATACATCAAAGCAGCTCTCTTACTTAAAAAGGAAATCAATTCCAGGAGCAACACCGATGGATCTACTCTGCTCTGTATCCCTTCATACCACATTTGCATCTTGCCTTGTCAGTGCGGGGGACTTATTCCTGGATGAATTAGGTGGAGGGTGTACCCTTCTATTTGAGTCTGAAGTGAATATTACCTAGTGCTCCCACCTCTTCGGTGCCGGCTGTGATTGCCTCTGACAAGCATTAGAGCGGAATGTTCCCTCTCCCCACTCATGCACCTATTATCAAAACCATTACTCATGTTCCCTGCTCTCTCACACACTCGTGCAAAACCAACAGAATAACCAATAGGCTTCCATAGCACAGGGCCTATCAGGAAAATGGACTATTAGGCTTCTTTTTAACGTACTGTAGAGGACAGTTTAACTAGGCTCTGTAGTGTACTTTGAGCACGAGCACATCCAGGGTTGCTACTCTCTTTAGCACGATTAAGGAGCCAACGATGTGAGAAACAGTCATTACACTTTCTCCGCAATGGCACCTGTGGAGATTTATCTTCATTGCTTGGCTGCATTCGGCATCCACGGACCTTCGCTTAAGGGCTACAGAATCGCCCTATTTAGCCTTACAACATGCAAGACTGAACACAATCAAATTAAGCCAATCAGTATACAGAAAGTACCCTTCTCTCTGCAACAAAGAAATGCTAATGGCTTTGCACCGAGAGGAGAAAGCTTGAGTGCCCCAGTATTACTGCTACATGACAATGGCAATCCAGCCAGCCATCTCCCCGTAGAGAGCAGATAGCACCACAGCCATACACTACTGCTAACTGTAAATCACCCTAATGGTGTCCCAATATAAAGCTATCAGCAGGTGTTGGGTAGGAAGCGGGGCATTAGAGAAGTTAATGCTGACACCAGTGACTGATGATAGGAGGGGCCACTATAGGGGGCTGTAGGAGGATCTGCCCCATTCTGAATATGACATTAAAGCAAGGAGGAAAGAGGTCAGCGCCAGCAGGTTTCTCTAGGTGACAGAGAGTCTAGCAACACATCTGGTGACGTAAAAAGCTTTTCTATATCTCTATATCTATATATAAAGTAAATCAGTACACATATAGCACACCTGAAAGGGACAAAGCAAACCCTTCACAAACATAGTCAGGCACTCTTTCAACGTTTGCGCATCCGCATACTTTAATCTCAGCCAAGACAAAACCTACAAGAACGAAATAAATCAAGACATGTTGATGTGTATATGTGATGGTGTGTTGGAAGAGCTGATCTGACAAGCACCTCTTACGTTTATTCGCGCCTGGTAGGAGACTGTCCCAGCCGAATTGTTGCAGATGCAGCGGTAGACTCCTCCGTCGGGGACTTGGGTCTGGCTGATGTTGAGGTGGCTGACCACGTGGCCTTCGGCGTTGCTGTAGTGGGAGATGCGGTGGCGGCTGTCCCGTACCACTGGGTCATCATCAAGAGTCCACGTTACCCGGGGCTCCGGCGTGCCCTTCACCGTGCATGCTAGTGACACAAACTCGTTGATGTTGAAGACCTTCTCGCTGAATGAGGCCAGGATCTTGGGGGTGCCATCTGGGCAGCGGCAGGAGATAGACAAGGCAATATGCACTTTCTTACTGTACAGTAATGACTCTTAGAATAGAAAATTACAAAAACATATTTAAAGCCTCTTGATGGATGTCTTGTCAATATCCAGACTGATTTGCCTTTTCATTGCAGCACATTCATGATTGATTATCAATAACCTCTTTATATTGGTGTATGGTCATGGGAGCCAGACGCTGCAGCAACCCAGCTCGTGTATGTCAACCATGCAAGCCTCTTTCAGAAAATCAAATAAAATGGGCTGGGCCTGGGCTGTGCTGCAGCACTCATTAGCACGTACACACACTAGATGCAAGCGGCAACACACACACACACACACTCACAAACACACTTCATGCACAAGTGCATACACATGTACACACATTGAGACACACACAAGCTTACACGGATACAAGGCAAATCCGTCACTTAGTGAAGGCTGAACTCCACATAAAGTGCATCCCTGCTCCCACCAACACATCTCCATCAGGAGCATTGTGATTACTGACCTTCCAGGATGACTTGAACAAAGTCCTGGGCAGACATCTTGCCGTTCCTGGCGAAGCATTGGTAGGCTCCTCCGTCGCTCTTGGCCATACCGGCCATTACCAGGTTCTCCCGGCTTTGGCCTGTCATGCGGACGTTATTACCGGGGTAGATGAGCTCTCCGTTGCGGTACCAGGACAACTGGTACTCCTCGGAGCCGGTCACGCTGCAGGACAGGGAAACCTGGCTCCCTACACTGCCCTTCACCTTCCGCGGGCTCACCACTGCCTTCAGGGGCTCTGGAAGAGGTGTAAGGGGGTTTGATTTGTATAGGTAGCATAAATATCTGTGTTGCAGCATGCATTACTGTATGTACTGAGTACTTTTGTGCTTTTAGTGACATCTTAAAGGTGTTAGATGTAGCATTTCAAATCACTCAGTGTAGAGACCATTGCTGAGACGACTGGTAGCCTCTACCGACCTCTACACTGCATTTTACATTGTGTGCCACAGAGTCAGATTTGGCGGGACACCTACTGGATTGCTTTATGGTGCAAAACAGGAAGAGGGCGCTGTTCTTCCAAGTGTGAGGTAAAGGTTACCAATCTTCTCAATCATGGTCTCATTTGTTTCTGGTAATTACACCAAGGTATCAATTACTCTGGCAATGAGATATTGATGTCTGAAAATGCTGCATGTAGCACCTTTAAAGATCTGGAGTGGCATATATACTTTCCTAA
This sequence comes from Beryx splendens, assembly GCA_900312565.1. Taxonomy (NCBI): domain Eukaryota; kingdom Metazoa; phylum Chordata; class Actinopteri; order Beryciformes; family Berycidae; genus Beryx; species Beryx splendens. The sequence goes on along the minus strand of OMOV01050693.1, from coordinate 6,598 downwards.
CTATCCCTGTTTGAATGACTTGGATCAAAGCTATGATACAATCCACAATGACTTACCACAAGCCCTTTGGCACTGACCTTTGACCTGCAGCCTGCCGACCACCTCAGCATTGCCATAGCCATTCCACACCTCACACACGTATGTCCCTGTGTCGCTGGGCTGGGCTCTCTCTATCAGCAGGCCTGTCACACTCTGTCTGAAGCGTGTGTCGGGCTCCAGTGGCCGGTTGTCCTTCAGCCAGCGGTATTTGGGCGCAGGGTGACCGGAGGCCTTGCAGGGCAGCTCCACCCGATGGGACGCCATCACCTCGCGGCGCTCAAAGCTGTCCAGGATGTGGGGCGCTGAGTTGGTGGGGTCTGCAGGGGGCAATAGGTGGTAGTGAAAGGAGTCCTATTACGTGGCACTGATTTAGTTGCTTTTGTTGTTAATTCATTGTCTTGTTTTTGCTACCTATTGGGACAGTTGTGTGTAACTGGGTCTTTTTACTCTAATCTCATCAAATTGGTTTCTGATAAAATGATTAAAATACCAGACAACCAAGGCTGAGCATAATGTGTCTGAAGTAGCTATTCTATGTGTCCAGTGTTAAATTCATGGCAATCATGATGGCAAAGGGGCACACCATGTTCTTGCAATATTGTTGGTCTCTCTTTAAAATTGTGATAATTCATGTCCTTTCTGGATAAAAAACATTCACTGTCATTATCATTTAACAGGGCTGGATATCGACAAAAGAGGTTCCTGACATAAAAAGAACATCCCACCCCTCCCCCCTATGTGTTTTAAGGTAAGAGAGAGCCTTTTTTGACTTGATCCCCTCCCCCAAATATATCTTGACACAGTTCTGCTCATGACCTTTGTCACATGTCATCCCCTCTTTCTCTCACGTATCTTTCCTGTCACTCTCTATTCCATTCAAATAGTCTTTTTTTTATGCATACGTACACATTTATTTATTTCCATAAGGTCCTCTCCTACAAAACACTCACTTAATTTCAAAACCAAACTAAAATAAACCCCAAAACAAAAACCAAACCAAACAACAAACAAGAAGTTTCTGTTTTATTTTTAATTAACTATAAGGAACTCTATAAACCCTCTGGTACTGATATATTGTAGGATATGGTGTGACAGTATGAGACTTTACTGCATACAAGTTCAGATCCTTGCAACAAGCCCTGTTGATGTTGTTGTAGCTTGTTGGTACTTGGACACCAGTTCAACGCTCCGGATATATCGGTGCTCCTCTCACCTGAGACAATGAGGCGGGCGCTATTGCTCTGTCGGGTCTCTCCTGTGTACCGGTGGCGCGTCATACACCTGTAGTTGTACAGCCCGTCTTCCATTTGCACATCCAGGATGTACAGGGCTCCCGTGGATGTGATGAGAAACCGTGACACTGGGAAAAAACACAAAACACATCATAAGCAATTGGACAGAATTGATGGACTATAGAGTTTGAAACAGATACTGGTTATAATGACATGTCAAATATGTCACCTTATTTTGACCTGTAATTGTAGAGTCCCACTTAGGCCAATCAGTGTAATTTTCAAAATGTTGGAACGCAGTAGTGAGATGCATCATTTCCCCAAGTTTCATAAAAAACCTGATCAGTGGTGCCTGAGATATTGACAGATAGACAAATAAATGGACGGACACCAATCTATAGTCCCCCAAATTTCATTATGTGGTACAACAAGCATTTTGGAAAAAAATTATATTCTACATCAGAAGGTGTGAGTGACAGGAATGTGCATTCATTTTCATACACTGGGATCGCTCCCTTACACATTCCCAAAGAAAAACAAGGCAACAGTAACCATGTCGTCCTCCATGAATGAGGCAGACCACCTCCGGGCCAGTCAGTAACAAATATGTCACCTTGTTTTGACCTGTAATAGCAGCGCTCCCCTTAGGCCAATTCCTGTGATAATCTTGAAAATGCCTGAATGCAATGGTGAGATGCATCATTTCCCTAAGTTCTGCCAAATCCAGTCAGTGGTGTCTGAGATATCATGTGTGACACATGAACAAAAGAACAAAAGAAAAGGATTGATTGCTTCCCAATTTCCTCATGGGGGACAACTACCGTTTTAGAAAGAATAATATTCTAGTCGGAGAGTAACTGTGAAAAAAAAGTGTAGTGTGTGCATTCATTTTTATACACTGGGATCGCTAGCTTACACATTCAAAAAAATAAAATAAAAAATAGAGAAAATCCAATATTGAAGTCACTTAGCAAATATTTGCAAGTCAAGTGAGGTATGCAGCCCTGTGTGATTGTAGTCACCAAACATCTGCTGCAGCCCATTTAGCTCAGCACAGCTCTGAGGTGCTGTGACAAGGCTGTGTGTTGTGTGGCTGTGTAACACAGCTCGTTATCATGTAGCTCATCGCTCTCTTCTCTCTCTCTGGGGGGAAACTCTCCCTCTCTCTCTCTCTCCGTCTCTCTCTCTCTCTCTGTCGCTCTCCTTCTCTGCTCCAGACTAAAGCGCAGGGAGCCGGGGATCACAGAGCGCTTTGATAAGGCATGGTTGCGCAGGTCGGATGTGCTAATATCATGCTAATGTCATGCTAATTTGTGGGAACACATGGAAGCAGGGAGAGGTAGTCGGCGTTTATGAGGAGTGATGTGCGCTGTGGCTAGTGGCTGCCGGGGTATTCCTGTGTCACTGATGATGGAGAAGCCTATTTGGGAAGGGGCTGGAATGGGGCCGCCGTACGGTGGAATGAGTCTGCCAAAGGAATATGAGATAGGCAGAGATATCATAACGCCGGCTATATGGCGTGCTGAATAAGTCTCATTTAGTCTCTCCTGTCATGACAGCTTCATGGAGATTGAGACATACCTTACAGGGA
>OMOV01050672.1:2262-13366 GCA_900312565.1 Beryx splendens | reverse complement strand
GGAGCGGGGGGGCGGCTAGCGAAGAGAGAGGATCGATATCTGATGACCTAATTAGAGAAGGGATGGACAAGGTTGTGATCTGTGTGTGTGTGTGTGTGTGTGTGTGTGTGCGTGTGTGTGTGTGCGTGCGTGCGTGCGTGCGTGTGTGTGTGTGTGTGTGTGTGTGTGTGTGTGTGTGTGTGTGTGTGTGTGTGTGTGTGTGTGTGGGAGAGAGAGAGAGAGATAGAGAGAGAGAAAATAATCTCAAAGATAATGTTAGGCCTTGTGCCGACTAGGCTTCTGTTTAGAGCATCAGCGCCTTTTTCAGCCATTTTCAATAGAGACAGAGTGCATGCAGCTGAAGCAGCTGCCTCTAGAAAAGCGCGTTACCCAGCACCTTTTTTTTCCCTTCAGAATGCTCCACCTTTTTGTTCTGCTGCTCTGGGCGCTTCAGGTTGAAAATATCTCAGATTTTCGGAAAAGCACTGCACTTTTCCCATCAGAAGGATGAGATGTTGTCAAAGATACAATACTCACACACACACAGCGCTTTTCTCCTCGCCACACCAAAGCACTTCATCCCAGCGCCCTGCCAGTGCTTTTCTGCTAGAAAAAAAAAGAAACCTAGCAGACATAATGGCTTGGGTTAGATGGCAGTTTGGGTTGCCCCACTTGGGGAGAAGCAAGGTGAATAAAAAACGCATTGGGGAGACTAGGACTAGGGGGAGAGAGGATTTGCGTTAGGAGGAGAAGAGGAGGTGAAGAGAGTGGTAGAATTTATCCTATCTCTCCCGCCCCATCCTCTCTTTTACCATATATGGCAGGACTGATATGCTGGGGGTTGATGAAGTGGTTTACTTAGTCTGTTCTCTGAGGGTATTATTTGGTTGAGGGGGGAGAAGGGGGATGGGTGGCCTCCTTTACTAGTCTGCTTTCCTATGAACAACTTCTCTTCTTTGTCTGTCTTTGTCTATTCCTTACCTTATCTTGCGAGTGCTGCTTAGTAGTCTTTTTGTGTTGGTATATTGCTGATTAGTCATACTGTGTCATTGTCTTCTGTATGAATAGAAAAGTAATATCAAAATGAATATTTGATTATGATTTCTGACATGATATAATACACATATAATCTATGTGTGATTAAATTGCCATGTGCTTATACGATTGTCAGTGGGTGGAAGTCTGTGTGTGTGTATGTGTGTGTGTGTGTGTGCATGCGTGCATGCGTGCATGCGTGCGTGCGTGTGTGTGTGTGTATGCACTGCATGTATATTTAAAACAGTGTCTCTGAGAGGGTAAATCCTATGGACTCTTAAAGTCACCCGGTGAATGGGATAATTTAGCTCCATTTCCTGGCAGGCTAATATCAATAGAGCGTGATGGAGAGTTAAAGAGCGTGAAGAGAGTGGGCGGCTATTAGCCATTATAAATCACACTGATTCCAGAGAGAGAGAGAGCTAGAGATAGAGAGAGGATGGTAGTGGGGGGTGTCAAGGACAGGAAAGCTCCTGAGAATTTACCTGAAAGAGTCTTTTAACTTCGACTGAATGACCCACCTACTCACGGTCAAAACTGTCTAATGTAGAAACACCGCCTGAGACTCAATCAAGACTAGCAATAAATCATTAGATCAACTGTAAGGCTGCCCTCAGATATCCTCGTTGTACATGATACAAGCAAATGTGCCTTGTCACTATTTATGGTTTTCCATTTTAGTAAGATAGACACGCTCTCTATTTGAAAAGTCAATACAGTGTCTTGTACACCTATCCTTGTATATCCCCGCAGCAGACCTACGGCTTTGGGACTAATTGCAGCTGCAGGATTCAGTGCAGTAATTGGAATGCATTTGGGATTTTTAAAAAGAGCTTCATTAGGTTAAATCAATACGGACTGCTCTTCAAAGGGACACTTCACTGCAGTGTAGCAACTCCACTGAGGCTGATTACATTTGCATAATTATTAAATATCATTTTCATTAAACAAACAACATGTGGTCCTGCTGCTCCAACCACGACACCCACACATCTAATGCATTCTGGTGTCCTATGAAGCACTCACTAGAACAGAGTGTTCCCACAGTGAGAGCCTCTACAGCAAAGGTTGCCTCATATTTATTATTTTGACCAAACTCTGTTCAGGATCACTACATGTGCTACTGTGTACAGTCCCAAGGTGTGCACTGGCATAATGTCTCCAGCGGTGTTGTGGCGTGTGATGCTGAGTCTGCTGGGGCTATGGATACTGCGGGCCACATCATTACATGTTATGGGATCATAAAACATTGGCTACTGCCCTCTAACAGTTATTAAAAACACAGTTATGGGATTACTTTTTATGGATTACCTTTAAGAAAATTGGATATTATTTATTGGATTAACATGATTATAGGTAATGGAAGTAAACACCTTACTCATATTCAAATAAAGGTTGTTGACGGTGATGATAACACCATTCAAATTCTATAGTTATAGTATTTATATTAATCAGTTTAACTTTGTGTCCCATGGATCTTGAAGGGGAAGAAACCCCAAAGTAACTGGAAGTATTCATTACAAATGCAAATACAACACATTGGGACATGGTTCTTAACCAGGGGTAAAACCAACAGTCAATATAAATAAATAGCTTTTGCAGGCGTGCCGTTGTCATGGCAGCTTGATGCACTCCGTCCACTGGTTCCCCCTCCAGATCGAAGGAACCACAAATAGACAGAAAGGGAGAGGTTAATTAGTTGCAGGTGCACCTTGTTGGCCGGCTGGACCGCTCCTGGTTCTCTCTGCCTCCTGACTATAGCGCTCAATCCCCACCCTGCGTGCCACAGCCCTGCCATCTCCCTTCCTCCCAGTGCAGTGGTTCTTGTCACTCATCACATATAGAGAAACATGAAATTTAAATATTAAACAGCTTCTCCAACCAGAACTGACATACACTCTGGGACAATGGAACAGAGCGTGGCAGTGGCAGGTGGCAGGTGGCAGCCAGCTCAGTGACACTACATCTATTACACCTTATACCACGGTCAAACCCCAGCCGTCTCACTAGAGATTTAGACTGTGGGCTGATTACAGTCACATATTGTCGTGAGCAAGTTCACCATGGCCAAAGGTTAGTCATATCAAGGGGACAAAGATGATCCTCAACCTCCAGAAATCTTACCGTCTCTCCATTCTACAAAGAGTATAAGAGAATAAATATGAATTTCTATTTTGACTTGCCATATTGTGTAGGCAAATGGCAAATGTAGAGCTATACTGTACATGTACATTATGCATGCTCTGTCATCCTCAATTTCTAAGTGCTCCCAAATTGGCTTGGATGGATTCCAGTACATTGTGGGAATTGTTTGGGCACTGTGGTGTCAGTGAATGGAGGTTGCCATTATCCAGTTAGTCAGCCTGTGACGGCTGCGCTGCTGAGCAACTCCAAGGCCATTTAAAGACAGCGGCCTGGTGATGCTGTGGGACAGAGAAAGGCAGAGAGAGAAAGAAAGGCATGATTAAGAGAGTTTTCCTCTGCAGCTGAGGAATGTTGAGTTCACATTAAGGTTAAAGTATCGCTGGATTACTGTGCGATCACCCACCTCAGGCTACGGTCGGGGACGTCTCTGTTCATTTGGCTTAGTGCCAACTGCCAAAGGCAATGCAGTCACGCCAGCAGCACTGTAAAGACTGCTACATTATACTGTCTCTCCCACAGTGCCACTGTCTACTAGTAGCATCCTGCCTCCACCATGGAAATGAGGCAGTGTGTTCAGCAAGCCTCTGGTTCCCCAATGGAGAGTGTGGTTCCATTTGGTATTTAAATGGGTCAAACTGTGGTGATTTATTCATGCTCTGGGTCTTTAGAGCCACTCAGCCTGACAGGCTTGCTCCAGGCTCACCCCTCCCAACATAAACTCTCCCTCCCTGCCTTCAGCTCACCGTCTCATACACCTCTACACCAGCATCGCAATCCTGCAGGCTTGTTTTAAGATTTGTTTATTTTTCTGTGTGTGTGTGTGCGTGTGCGTGTGCGTGTGCGTGTGCGTGTGCGTGTGTGTGTGTGTGTGGTGATGACTTAAGTCACTTTCAGGGACACACATCAGACTTAAGACCAGTTGACTGGGGACGGCTTGTGCATTTGGGGGGGAAAGCCATGTCCCCAGTTGGTAAACAGTTGATTTTTGGGTCAGTGGTTAAGGTTAAGGTTAGGTTAGGGTGTGTTTGTGTGTAAACTCATAACTATACAAGATTGCAAAGTGTTGTTGCAGAATTTCAGCAACATTTCAGTAAGACAGATACGGTAGAAACTTGTGCTGAACTGTATCTTATTCCATTATTGATTCTTATTATTTACACTTTCTCCTTCCCCTGCAGACCTCTTTTCTAATGGTTTGTGTTTTTAGGATCGTCTTCAAAACATTGACAAGCAATATAAAATCAACAATGGACTTACAGCCTCCTATGTTTTTGTTTGTTGATGTTGCTCTCTTTTAATGTCATGTTTTTTCACCTTGTATTCTTTTTGTCAACTGTCATAATGTGTTAAGGTTTGTTATTGTCCAAAATTCTAGGATGTTACATACCTATTACCGCCAGTTAGGCATATTCAAAGCTCCTCCAAAAGTAATATAATAATTATTCTGTGCACACATGACAAATAGATACTGAAATCAGCAAACTCATATACAGCTTAACACATCTATTTCTTGTCTCTTGGTGCAGGAAAGATGGGAAAGAGAGGGGAAAGGTGCTACCCTGACAAATAAACCCATATTGATAGAAGCTGTGATGTTGAGAGGCGTTCCTGTCCACATCCTTCCCCTCTCGCTCACTCCATTCATCCGCTGGTCAGTAAAAAAATTACCATCACACACTCTAACACACGATCTTATCCCGGTTGAGTTTGATCATGTAGGCTAGCTGACTTGATTCTTACCAAGCCCTTGGGAGGCTCGAGTCAGAACAAAGAGATGAGACAGAAAGTAGATAATTACCCTCCTCTGCTGCCACACTGGTTCTAGTGTGGGCCTATGTTTTTATTCCCCGCATCAACAAGCTCTCAGACAGTGCTGTCAGATGAGACACTTATTGGGATCCAAAGTGTCTCCATCTTCCTTTGAAATCCGTCACCTTTAGTGCTGCTGCGTACAGTGACTCCAGGTCACCTGCATGAACAATAGTAAAGAACAGGGGCTTTGTTCACTGCACTCAAACACAATGAAACACTCTTGAGACGCGTACACACGTACACACGCATGCTGAAACAAAGAGTTGCGGTGTGTTTACTCTCTCCTGGGAGGTGCAAATGATGGAAAGAGATGGAGAAAGGAGAGCTGAATGACAGCAAGGATTCACAGAGGTTAACCCGTGCTTCGCTTCCGGTGAAAGTCTACACAAAGACCCACCCGCAGTGTGACAAACTGCATGAGATTCTTATCAAGGTCACCAGACAGCTAGGCTGATCGCATTACTTACACATTCATAGCCTATAGAACGGTTATTGCTCTTTGTATAAAATTGTGTCTAACGCTGACATCTCTCGCAAACATTATATCAGACTGGCAAGTTAAGATAGATAGAATCTCGCTGTATAAACACCATTATACTCTCATCATTCTTAACATATTCAGTATCTACTGTAATATGCCAAGTCTCATTCGAAAGTATTTGCCTCCCAAATTTAAATGTGTTGCTGTCCTGTAATTTGTCTTACGAATTTATAATTCTTCACCACAATTTGTAATTCTATACCACATTCCTTTTTTTAAATGCCCACTGAAAAGAAACATTTATCACAGTAAGACCATCCCCCAACCTCATAACCACCATTAACAACAACAACAAAAACAACAAAAACCCACAACAACCCTTTCCCCCCCCTCAAAACCCACTATATAAGAATATGAATAAACAAACAAGAAGATAGCATGAGATGTTGGCAGTATCGTAACTAATGTTTTATGTTGACAGTGACAGGGGTGAGTCACAGTCTGGGTGCAATACCAACACAGCAGAGGCCTAGACATCAGTGCCAAATCTAATATATTTCATGGAATACCAAGCATGGGGGAGACTCACTGAATGGTTGATGATTTAGAATTTTTTTCAGTTTCATCTAGGCCACATGCAGATGTCTCCGAGCCTGGTGCACAGAGGGACTGGCCAACCAAGGCCTGGGAAATCCTCAGTAATCACGCTAATACAGCACCCTCTCAGCAGGCTCATTTGTTTAGTTTGTGACACAGCAGACCAGATGGTCCCCTGAGCCCGGCTCTCTTCCATATTCATGAGATAGGTTTGACCCCACCACCTCTGAAGGGCTGACCTCTACCCCGGACTCTTTAGGGCATCAATAGGATATGGAACAGGGCAAAGGGAAAAGCATCACACTAACTACACCAACCCCCCACCCGCAGTCCCACGGCTGAGTGCCTGACCCCTCAAGACTGAAGGCATTGGAATGGCTGTGTGAACACCAGAGCGAGCCCAAACTTGGCAAGCCTTCACTGGAGTTCCCAGGCTCCGCTGGGGCCTCTCTGGAAGTGAACATCTGTCCCGAACGCAGAGGGGACACAGAGTATTATACACTGATGGGTGGATAGGGTTTGGAGTGCAAAGACAAAGCCAAGGAAATAGACTAATGATGTCAGACCATGTCAATAGTCGTTCAGAGCGTGGCAGTGAACTCTGACCTCCCTGCAGGATGTTTGGGCGAGCACACCCAGCTCCTGGGAATGTTTATTCAGATTATCAGTCAAACAAAGCACACAGCAACTGTAGATCAATGCCTTGCACAGTTGATGAAAGTGGTTACTGTAATAATACATTTCATAGACTCGATGCAGTAAGACCAACTGCCTCACAGCCTGATGCTACCCTCAGTTTTGGTTGTTCTCTGCCTCCGTTGCTATTCTTAAAGTGACACCCACACACAAGTGGGTGGGGAGCTTGTTAGCAAAGAATATAGAGCAGGAATGATGATTCCCACTTCCATTTCATCATCCTGTACAGAAAGTACATCACAATCCCCTTGGGACATCTGAACCACCAGAATGAGTAACATGCATGCTGCGCTTTGTTATGAAAGTACGGTACAAAATTAGTCATGTACGCAAAGTAAATCAGGATTTTAAACAGGATTGATTTATTTGGCTATGGCATGTCCAAGCACATTAGCTGTTGTGTATAGTCAAAATCTTAAACTGTGCAGTCCATAATTAATTTTTAAATATAGTGTAGCCCAAACACCACATATGTTTGTTCTCAAATTGATAGAGCCCTCGATGCAATAAACATATGCTTACAATGTTTTTTGTTTTGTTTTGTTGTTTTGTTGTTTTGTTTTTTTTTAGCAAAAAACAGTTACATGTGTAATATATGTCCTATCTGCTGTTAAATGGACCTGTTTTGAGTTATAATGATATATAAAAATTGCCAAAATTAAGTTATTTGAAACACAAAAGTCAAACTGTTCAAAAATTGATGTGAATTTTGCAAAACTTATTTGAGCAAAATTGAGATAGGGACTAAAAAATAAAACAAACAAGGATAAGCAAGTTCCAATAATCATTAAATAGCATACAGGAAAAACATCAATTTACTTCCACCATAAACGTGTGTGCGTGTGTGTGGTGTGTGTGTGCGCGTGTGTGTGTGTGTATGGTGATACAAGGTGATGCACCTGCTGTGGAGGCAGTGAACTGTTGACATACATACATAACAAATAGATGCGGCTTCTGTTGTTCATTCCTAAAACGTAGCCTGAAGCCAGTTTTAATTACCAATTCTGCTGTAGCTTGTTCCTACGACATCATTGGCATTTTGGGTATGAGTCCCGGAGCCCGTAGTCACCTCTGCCAGTCAGTAGTAATGTAACATTAAAGTGAAATTTATCTTAGCGTAATTTATTAAAAGAACAGTAGATCCCAGCCCAGCTGGCTTGGCAATAACTAATGAATTATGGCCTACTACCCGATTTTGAACATTAGATTAAAACCTCAAATATGGTCAAATCTATATATTATGGCCAGTTAAAAAAATCAAAGGGGCAACTGACTCACTAATTTGACCTTTTTACCCACTGCATTAAGACTTCAGAAACACACACCCCTCGTGGTCCATGGCCATGGCCAATGTGGTGATGTGTACAACAATACTTTATTTTATTACAAGTAAAATAAAACTTTCTAGTCAGAGAAGCTAGCAACATAATTTCATTTATTGGCCAAGAGAATGTAGAGGTTACAAAGTAGTTCAGTTCCAGTATTTAATGGTACTAAATGATATGATTATATGAGAGTGTATGGCACCACACTGCAGTAACCTCTGCTTCTTCTTCAGCTGCTGTGGTGGCAGAAATATCAGCATGGTGGGTTCTTTATTACTGATCTTATCTGAGCCTATTCGACCACAGTCGTTTACAGGAGCTGTGTGCCTGTGTAGCGGAGATGAGCCAGAGTGAAGATAACGCCGCACATTCATCTGACTAATTGGCTTTACAGTGCAGCCAGAGAAAAAACACTGATTTATAGGGCTTGTGAATGCAGTTTCCCACTTTAAAAAGCTCTATCCTTCTCTTTCAGCTCACGCTCAGTCTGAATTTAGAGCCCATTTACCAATTAAAGAATTCGGTCCATAATCGCATTGAGGAAACAGAATTTTGTCTGCGATACTCAGTTAATATATGCCCCTGACAGAGACCTCTATTGCTCAGGCTCGTTCTGGGCATTTGCAGCTTGCTCAGTGCGTACTGTGAAGCTGGAAAGAGACAGAAATGTGCAAGCCCAGGACGATGCCACCTCTGGCAGACAGAAAGTCTGGTGAGAGGATCCTCATGAAAGAGCTTCATCCATATAAGCTGATTATGTTTCCCCCTAGAGATGATCGTGTAACACTTTATTTTGGGTAGCCATGTATTATCCACCAATTATGAGCACAATGGCAGCTAATTAACCATTCATTCATAATGGTCTTTCAGTGTCCTGACGCTCAATAGGCTTTTACAGGGACACTGGTGGTTTAGTGTCTCTTTCACACAAACTCTGCCCCTGAGGGAATGTCACACACAGTGTTGACACACTATCTCTTGACACAGGGTAGACAGCCCTGTCTAGGCCTGTCATACCCCTCTACACTGCCTCCATGGATACATGTCACTGCTTCCGCCATTGCACTTGTCACAAGGATTCCTGCCACCGTCGATACAGTCCTTGTCACATTGGATCCAGGAGGTGACAGCGAAGGAGTTTGTTGGGGAGTGGAAGTTAGATAGCAGTGATGTATATGTGACAGTGTGGGTACAGGAGCTTATTTTGGTTCTCTCTCCAAGAGCTGGATGGGCTGAATCACTGCCAGTCTCCTATCATAACAACTCCACATCAGATAACAGAGAAAACAGAAATACTTGAATTAAGCGAACGTGTGCAAACATGCACGTTATCACTGAGGAAAACAGGATTCCACCTCTTTTTGCAGAGCATCACAAATCAGCCAAGGCAAGCTTACACAAACACCTCCCCCATGTCTTCCGTTGGACATCACCTACAGCTACTCGCTGTTTTTGGATGCTGTTTCTAATAAACACACACTACTCTCTACTGTCTCAAAGGACTTTAAAGAGAAAGAGTCTAGCTAGATCTAACTTATCAGCAATCAATCATAGAACAGAATGATATAACACAGGTTTAAGGCAGCAAAACAAAGCACAAGACACACAATAGCAAGTTTTAGCAAGACATAATAAGCCTACCAATCCATAGCCAAGCCTGCCCTTCACCACCGACCTTAGACCCTCGAGGCATACAAGAAAAACTCCCAAGAAAACCTTATTAGGAAAAAATGGAAGAAACCTTGGTTGTGCAGGTCAAAGAGGCATCCTCCACCAGGACAGCTGAGTGTGTAATAGGTGCCGGGACAAACAGTATCATGGACAATGACAATGATAGACTGTATCATAGTTGGGGAAATGCTGTTCCCAGTGTGATTTTACATAGAATCTCGCAACTCTTGCTCAGTCTCTTATGTTGTAAAGGTTCAAATGACCTTTTATATCTGATATTGATAGCAGCAGATCATTTGAAGCAGATAAGTACCCAAGTTTCTTAATGAAGAGCCCTCTATTCACGGTAACAAGGTAATGTGTATGGGCCCATGCTGCAGCGTCAGCTCTGACTAAGACTCACTACCTTCTTAGCGAGATCAAGGGCCACAGAGTTGATGTCCCCCAGACGGTAGGGGAACAATGTGATCCATATAGTCATTGGTGCCTCTTGACTCATTACTGGGAATGGGAAAGGGGTAAAGAGGTGGTAAATGATCCCACAGCTGTAGGAAGAGACGCTGCATTAGCCCTGTAATGGAGCACTGCAAGGCTACAGCCCATAGCAAGCTTTCTATTTGAGAGGAAAGTTAAAGTTGAGGCAACCCTAAGTGGAACTGGGGGGATTTACATTAGAGCGCTGCGTGACATTGAAAAGATCAATGCAGAGTAGGTCTCAGACTGGTACTGGCCATGTGGTGTTTTAGGGTCGTTCAATCATCATGCCGTTATGTCATTATGACCTCTGACCCCACGCCATCCCTTCCATCAATACATCGACCATCTGATTGGCATGCCTCATTACGCTCTGGAGTTGGTTTAATCAATTTAATGACAATAAATCCATTGTGGAAAATGTATGTGTCGTTTCTGCATGCAATTTATCATCTCGATAAACATCATGTTGTGATGTCATTAGTTTGTCAGGGCAGATGCATTCATTGCGATTTGTTTACCACATGTACCAGTGCAAGAAAGCACTTATTACTGAGTCAGCACAAATCACTGTAATGTTATAGTAAACTGCCACAGGTTTGCCTGACACATAGACATTGGCTGTAAGTCCACTACACTGCAAAGGTCAGTTGACCAACGCCTTTGCTGATAGAATCACTGTGTTTCTATCATCATACAACACATAGGCAAAGGCTCAAACATGTACTTGTGCACAGAGAGAGAGAGAGAGAGAGAGAGAGACAAATGGAATGTATTTAAATGAGTGATGGACCTGTCTGTCCATCATCTCGTTGTTCTATGATGTTTTATTGGTTCCTCTCCATGCTCCCACACCATCAGTCAGAGGGCGGGGAAACTGCATTCATCA
>OMOV01050664.1:6730-17564 GCA_900312565.1 Beryx splendens | reverse complement strand
CACACACACACACACACACACACACTCTCTCTACAGTAATTGAAAGCTTACTGTACATGATGTAGGCTCAGACTTAACACTTCTTGTGCTACTCAGCCAAAGCCCAGCTAGTCCGCCCACGCCATGCACACTGCTGAGCACCGGCCAGCACACACACACGCACACACACACACACACACCAATATCCCAACTAGAGTTATGGTGGCTCGAAGTGCACCTACCAACGACCAATATATCAATCTATAGCCATTTATCAATCCTGAAGCAAAAGAAGAAAAAACTGCAATGGAAGAAGTGAAGCTGCAACTAAAAGGAGTGGATAACGATGGATAGCAGATAAAAGATAAAAGAGACGGGATTCTCTCTCTCTCTCTCTCGCAAGATCTCTCACTCACATATTCATACAAGACCGAGCCGGAAATATTCCACACACACACACACACACACACACACACACACACACACACACACACACACACACACACCATGCTGATGTGAATTGGCTGGCTGATTTGGCAGGTGGATATGTGGGTATTTCACAGATTACATGCTGAACATATGTTGCATGTGCTCAAGCATTCACATTTTTTTCTGTTGCCATTTGTGCTAATGTAAGTGAATAGTAGTACAATGTTCTTGAGACTCACCAACACTGAACTAATTCCTTTATTAAAAATGCATCAGCCACATCAGCCTTGGGACTTTTCATGAACAGCCTCATAACTAAAAATGACGGATAAAAAAAGTAATACAAAAGAATCAGATTTTTATGTTGATCTCGTAGTTTCAGTGGACAAATTTGAAATCTTGAAATAAATCAGTAAATCTATCTATCTATCTATCTATCTATCTATCTATCTATCTATCTATCTATCTATCTATCTATCTATCTATTGACTTACTTACTGTACTGCAGTATGCACTCTCCTACAAAATAGGGAGGGAGGCGAGGCTGGGGAGAAGGTTAGATACTGTCTGCTAGGCTGTAGCTTAAAATAAAGCACACATTGTGTTCTGAAACATAAAGTTCAGCTATGTTGGGAACTGGAGGGTTGCAGTGAAACCCCATTATAGGTGCATATTAAAGTTCTCTAATACTTGACAAACGTATTGAATCAAATGTTTGGTGTGCGCAACAGTTGCAGAGCAAAGAAACAAAACAAAAAACTCAAAAACCATATAAAATGTAAAAGGCAACATCAATAGGCCTACACCAAAAACAGCTTGATTACAAGTCTTCCAACCAAAGTTGACATTTTTCATCTTTGAAAATGACATTATCAGACCATTGTCTTTCTAAAAAATGAAATAATATAGTGTCCTGGTGACTCACACGGCTAAGGCGCATACCATTCATATTCATGATGTAATGTGTTTGTGTCTGGCTCCCACCTTTGTCACATGCCACACCCCTCCTCTCTGTGCTGGTGAACGGCAGTTGGTCACCAAGGAAACTTGTGAGTTTTTCCAACTAGCATGCGGCTCGTTGGCTGACTGCTGTGTTGATGAGGGTTGTTTATGCCGAGCAGGCTTCTTAGACTGTTACCGCCTTTTTACTGATCACCATATGGTCACTCTGATATTAATAATACCATCAGGGATTATTCATTCTAATGTTTTAGTTTGATTTAAAATCTGAATTTATTTCCCACTTCTGCCATGTTATTATTTGTTCTTGATCTAATCCTAATGATTATATAGTCAGTTCCCCCTGCTATGAGCGGATTTGAAAGAGGTGTGAGGCAGACGCACATCAATAGACAACCTTAGTTTTCTCTGAAAACAGCATGCCGCATTTAGGGAGAAAACAAACAGGCAAACACACTTACAGAGAGAGGTGCGAGGAGTAGGGAACTGCTGAAATTCTTGCTGCTCCTGCTCTCAAACCAACTGGTTCACTTCAAGCAGTCGTCCAAACACATATTGACTGTGCCAGAGCCTGATGTGAAGGCAATAAGCTTTTTGCACATCATCTGTCTATTCAAACAGCTATCTTGTTTTACTGAAAAAACAGCTGTCTGCAATTATTAGCTTATCTTCACTGTTCTGTGGGAAGTGAGAGTCAATCATAGGCACCTCTCCGAGTAGCAATACACCTGCATGCATGAAATACAAAAAGAAAAGGATTGGCACACCATGGCCCTAGATAAATGTCAGATTGTTATTGATATAACCATCCACAGATATTCACCCTTTGGAGCACCGTTGGCATTTGTCTGAGGCAAATAAATGATCAGTTAAAGATCAAATCCTGAGGAAGAGTGGGGGCTACTCACGGTCTTCATCATTGCAGATTATCACAAGTTGTTAATTACAAGAATGTGCCTTGACTCCTTCCATAGCTGGACTGAAAACACTGGCGTGATAATTGAATATATGGAGACATTTTGGTAAAATGGATCATTAGGCTATATAGTGTTGCTTAATGGGCATCTGAAATGATCCAGTTGAAAGCCGATATGAAGTTGCCTTTTAATGAGCTTTTTTTTGATTGATATTTTTAATGAGTTATTCAAGATAAGATAAGATTAGATGAAACTTTAATGATACTTAGGGAAATTGGGTCATTGCAGCAGCAAATAGTAATAGGATACAGCAAAGAAAAATAGATTAAAAACAGAAGAATCAACAAGAATTTAGCAAACAGGGGTTATAAAAACATATGCAACCATCATTTTCAACACTAGAATATGTTAAGTCGAATTTATGAATTAAAAGTATGGGGAAAATGTGGAATACAGCATTGTTAGGGTGTGTAAAACAGCAGCAGTGGATTCTTATTGAGAAAAAATCATGCAGAATATGTAATGTGTAACAAATATAAAATATACCTTATGCAGTATGAAATATGTGGAAACATTATAGAAATATCATATGCAACATATTACAATGAAAAGGATATGGAATATGCTGGAAATATGTTAATTCATATATTAATATGTTAATAATATGTTAATATATTGGATGTGAAAAATGTGTGTCATAATCACATTAACAAGTCTACAGAAAGCCATGCTCACAAAGTACTGTATGTAGATGTGCATTGTTAAAAACTATACCGTGTCAATTTATTTGCTTTACAGATGCAGGTAACAAATGTACAAAAATTAGATCTGGATGTGTGTGTTTCTATCTGTTAGTCTATCTAATCTTATGTAGGTACCATATTTACAGAAAAATGTCAATATACAGAGCACATGTGTGTTATTGCCTGTTCTCACTATCATTATAGAGGTAGCATGCTTACAGAAAATGTGTCCCACAGTATGTGACCCTGAGGATGTACGGAAATTTATACAGATCAGAAAAAAGTGCAAGCAAGTCATATAGAGTGGTTGTGGTCATGAGGGTTCAAGCACGGGGATGCAAAGAGCAATGTCGGAAGGTTTGTACAGATAGTGCAGGCACTTTGCTTCAGCACCCTCCTACTTGGTTGAGGCTGGGGGCCATTTGGTCAGGAAATATTGTGCCGTCTGTCCTGTACAATGCTTTGGTTGGCACAAAAGAGCTCTCCGTGTTGCGCCTTGGGGGGAGGAGGGCGGAGGCTGAAGGTGCTCCGTAGCTGCATCAGCCCACTGTGGAGGTGGTGGGAGGGTTTGTCTCAGACGTCTCAAATGGTGTTCAGTTCAGACCTCATCCCTCCCTCTGTTGCTGCCTGCAGGGTTTCTGGGCTCAAACCTTTTCCGCCTCCTTGATGCTGCCTCCCGCAACGCAAAGAACAGTGTGCTGGCCACTGCAGATTGATGCATGTGGAGTAGTCTTTTGCATATATGTTGACTTGCACATCCTCTCAGCACCCTGGGGCTGATGCTCTCATGGCCCATTTACTTGCCTGTGTGGACCCCCCACCTATACCCCCAAATCCCTTCTCACCTGGGTGGCTGTGATGGGCAGGGTGGGGAAGAGGGCGGGGGCGTGGGGACTGTGGTGTTATCTCCTGGAATGAACATCACACATCCCGCTAAAGAATTATACATAAATTCATGAAATACACTATAAAAAGAATTATAATACAAAGACTCAAACTTCCTGCCAAGACAAAGGATTTTTATCCTGACAAATAAATGGATGGCATTGCCTACGCTGCATGGATAAATAGAGCGGCTGGTCTTAAAGCCCAGCACTAGGCAGAAACTACTGGCAGCCAGCGCACAGCTCTACCAAGCCTTCCCGCGGTGAGGTTCTCTATCGCCTTGAAATCCTGCCGAGTGTTTTTTTTCAGCAAGCTGGTGTGGACCCCTCCTGGGACCCTTTCTTCTCCACAGTGTGCCGTCTTAAATAGCATAAATGCCATAAAAAAAATAAAAGAACAACATATTATTTTAGACCGGGATAAAGTTGATTTGCCCAGAAAGCAGCATAATGAGGTGCCTCAATTTTTGTGTCAACGAGCCCCGCTTTGTGTTCACTCCTGCGTGTGTTCACATCCAACTCATGCTGTGCTGTTCCATATTTCTGTTCCATATCTCCTGTATTTGTTCTGTCTGTCTTCACTGTGACTCTCATTGTCCTGTAAACAGCTGCAAAGGCAAAAAGTGAGCAAAGAGTGTATTTGTCCGTTAGCAAACATACTTTTGTGTTAAAATCAGGCACTGTCTAGACACTTAACATTATTAAATTGATTTCTGTATCTGTGAAAAATCTGTGAATCTGTGTTTTTAACGCTTTGTTTGTGTTTTGAAACGCTGCAGTGTATTTTGAAACTCAACGCAGTGAGTGCCTCATTGCACCATTTAGGAATCACGTGAGTTGGTTGCTGTGTTGTCAGAGTTCTTTGGTTGTCGCTCAGCTGCCACCACATTTTGTGTTTCAGACTGCAGACAGGGCACATGAACTCTTTTGCTCACCTCAGCCCTCGCTCTTGAACTTTAGAAGCGATCGCCCTCCAGCTATAATAACCAGTATAACAATTGCTTTGTAACAGGTACAAATCAACCTCCTCCCTCTTCTCTGTTTCATGTGTCAAGCGATGGTTGCTGGTTCATCTTTTTACATCACTTCTATCTTCTATCCTAAATACTAGCTCATCATAGAAATATGTGATTGGCTGTTTGTAAATGGCAATGGTTTCTCTTTTGGCCTTTAGGTGGCCACCTGCATTCTTGAACCCCGTGATGAGATACATTGTCTGGGTGCTGTAGAAAGGTCCCCCATTCAAAACCACCCGGCTTTGACTGACTTTCTGAAATTATTTTCTTGGGTTGACAGTGATGCATTGTTTCTGTGAATGGCTAACATAAGGTTTCAAACATTGTTGGCGAGCCTCCAGGTCAGTCAGACATAGGATGAGAGAAATCCCTCCCAAAAATCTTCATCTAATTAGCTGGTATCCTTTTTTTTTTTTATATCAGAAGAGACGTAATTACTTTATTAGGGAGGCCGAAGAGCTTTTAGTCTGTCAACATGTAAGTAATCCTTTATCTCACTCAGCACTCTAAGTTTCAGAACGAGTACTGAAGAGTTAGAAGTAGTTTCAAAAAAACATCTTCTTACGCAGTGGGTGCTACGTTTTGGCTCGGCTGAAAAACATGCCCACTTGATGTTTAATCTCGCCTGCACTGATCAGACCCCCTCCTCATGCACATTGAAGCCTCTGGGCTCAGCGGGCTACTATAGCTGAGCTGTTGAACTAGCCTCGGCTCTCGCTGTTACTGAAGAAGCAAATGATGCAAAAAGCGTAAGTCCAAAGTGGAGGGAAGCCGTTTCAGATGACTTCTCAACCGAGCTATATCCACATAGGACTGTTGTCTCGACATGAGGAAGCCAATAAGTCAGGCAGTGTCTGTTCTGCTTGAAAGCGGTAGCTAGAGCGCTGTCCATTTGAAATGCTGACTATTTGATGTTGAGAGATCAAAGATATAGTGTGCTAAGGTAGCAGAATGTTGCCATTAACCACTTAGTGGTTGAATTTTATCATGGTATATAGTTCATTATTAACAGGAATCACATATTTTAAAAAGTCTACCGGCCCCCACCGCAATACAAGTGCTGAAAGGAATGACAAAACACATTATATTCACATTCCCCAATGTGAAGATGTCTGACTTCAGAATATTTGTTCACTGCGATTTCACTCCCCAGAGGTTGTGCATGTTTTATCAGCACACTAATGATTTATTTTTTTGCAATATGATATTGTTGAGTTTCTTTATAATTCATGATTGAAGTGACCTGTTATCCATGGGAGAGCCCACAGCTCTGACTTCAAACAGCGCAGCCTCAGCTCAACATCTGGTCTGTTAGGAAATGTTGCCTTTGTTAATAAAGTGATATAAATTGATGTGGCAGACAAAAGCCTCTGTATATTACTCTTATAACCGAGGTGGTGTTGAAGTATACTTGATGTGCTTCCATGCAGGCTTTTTTTTTTGCTTTGGCCTCAGTCGCAAAGGCTATAAACAATTGAACAGAAATAGGCAGTTCTTTCTTTTGTAAAGGTGTTTAGCTATGCCGTTTGATGTGGTGATTTGAACAAGTGGGGGTTCATATGCCTCTCTGACCCCAGGGGCCTTCAGGGGTTTTCAGGTCATTTTAGAGTGCATTAATTCCTTTCACTGTCACATTGTTATCGTTTTTACGGTGTCAAAATCTTGGAGGCATGTGTTGCTCTGCTGTAACTACTCTCCTCCCACAGATTGTGTCAATTCTTAGATTTAATGTCACACTCTAAGCACTAATTTAAATCTCATTAGATACGCAAAACTCTTGTCCACGAAGGTTAACTAGGATGAATATATTGCTATAACGTTTTACATTGTTTGCTGAAACCAAAAAGTTAATTGTGTTTTTCATTTTTCTTGATACACAGTATGCATTTTTTTTCTATATTATTGATATTCTAGTCAGTAACTGTTGTTACAATTGCTTTTATGGAATCATCCATCTGTTTAATTGCGCTGGCTAAATGTGATGACAGTTTTATTGATGAGGCAGCTTAATTCCAACAGCTGATAAGGCCGGATCAAGGGGTTGGTGAGAGTGGGAATGAATTGTAATGTGTACTCCGTCTCGCCTTTAATTTGTCTTTTTCAGGTGTTCTTCATCCTTCACTAATAGAGTGCCCCCTTTCTGTCTCGACACCCCTGCCCCACCCCTTCTTCTCTTCATACAACACCTTAATTTCACACTGGTAATCTCTTCAACCTAAGCCCTGTAAGTCACCATTAAGCCCCCATCCATTCCTCCATAATGATCAGATTCATCCCAGTCTTTTTTACCTCCAAGGTTTGAGATTTGCACAGGATTTAGGGCTTGGGAATCAATTTGCTTGCTCTTGGATGTCAAGTAATCCATTTGGGAGATATTTTAGTGCTACCTAGTTGTGACTTGTACTACATGTGAAGTGATATCAAATGTCTCACCTTTGTCGAGATTCAAAGCGAAAAATATGAAAAAATGGGGGGTATGATCTTTTGTATAGATACAGAGGCGAAGATATGCCAATTAAATGGTGTTATCATCGAATGAAGAGCCTTTGCCTAATGATCTTAAACTAAAATTTAATGGCGTCTGTGAGAGTGACATGCAACCTCAGCTTCAAACACCCATTTCACACTGAGAAATCTACAAAGTGAATATTGTATCGCTGTATTGATGCATTAAGTGATACAACCAGCCACTTTCAACATCTCTCAGAACACAAAAAACTTTTCCAGCTGCCGCTTTGGTGGATGCAAATTATATCTGACTGTTATACTGGATCCTTTCCAAGAAAATACATAAAGGTAATTGCCATACAGGAGGGGGGAAATAATTTGTCCTACTTTCCAAACTGCTACGGGGTTGTTTTATTGTGTATGACAGTGTCCATGAGGCTGTGACTTTTAGAAGGCATAAAGGCCATTTTATTGGAAGACCATAAATCTCTACAACCCAATCTGGACTCTCACTACCACTGTTTTAACAAGCTATGCAGATTATTTCTGAACTAGCTCTCCTTATAAAGGATTTCATACATTCAGCACAAAGTAATAGCAGAGTCAGAGTTTCCTCAGCCAGCTTATCAACCAAAAGGACAAATAATTAAGAAATACATTGAAACTGTAACATTTGAATACATTGCATTCCTATAGGAATAGGTTCTTGGAAAATTCTTGTTGTGTCATCATGAGGCACAGTACATATACTACTTACAATACATAGATGAACATTGCAGGCTATCCGTACACACTGACACTTTATCTATCTATCTATCTATCTATCTATCTATCTATCTATCTATCTATCTATCTATCTATCTATCTATCTATCTATCTATCTATCTATCGATCGATCGATCGATCGATCGATCGATCGATCTAACATGGTACATACACAAATGGACATAACATGAATGCTGTCTGTTATTTCCTTGGTTTAATTTCTTGTTTTCTGTAAAGCGCTTTGTAACTGTGTTTCGATAAAGTGCTATATAAATAAAAGTTATTATTTTATGTTTGTAACAAAGGAAATTCAAGCTAGGCCAATGTTTTTGACAAGAGTCCTGTACCTGCGGCCACATGACATACTGATAATGCTGATTATGGGTGTGTTGGGTTTTTGAGTATAGCATGAGTTTTGTCAAGCACAAAACTCTGAGGTTTTATGGAATAATGAGATGACGCTTAATAGATTCCACAGATTTGGTTAACGAGAGTAAGAGTCTATTTATTGTAGGTGTAAACCAGAAGGTGAGGATGCTTCGGATAAAGGATCTGTAGTGTCAGGTGTTACGTCAACGGTATGCTTTATCTATCACAGTGACTAGGTATTTGTATGGTGATCATAGAGTTTATTTTAATTTCTTTCCTTTTTCTTCATGTTGAAAGAGACGATTCTCCAAGGCAAGCACCATCCTGCAAAAGATATAATGTAACTGCTTCACTATAATGTGTTTCGCACACCCTGAGATGATGCCCATGAGAGCGGTTATCAACTGCAACTTTTATGATTGCATAGTGTGGGGTATTGCGTGAAGAATTATTTGTGTAAAGTGTGAAGGGCACAAAGGTGTGAAAGACCTTTGAGATTTTATCAAATGCAATGACCCACTGAGGCAACTGCATTCTTTTGGACTAAGTCAATCAGTAGCTTATGTAAAAGAAAAAAAGTTAACTATTACAGTTTCTCTTCATATTGTCCTGAGAAGAAAGAAAATTAATTAATGCACTCGTTCATTTTCCAAACCCACTTATTCTTAGAAAGGAAATTACTAGTTAAATATATGTAAACAGGAACCTATGCATCAATAATTGAGTCATGTGCAGAGGCTTTGATTTAGGTTCAGATACTTGCTGAGGAAAAGAGTTTCTCTTTTCAAATTAAACCGAGGGAAATAGAGCAGTCTACAGAGAGCCATTCATTAACATCTGGAACAATTTACAAGACATCTTGAAATTTATGGCGTTTTATTCATATTAAATAAAGGCCTGTATAAACCTTATATCTATGGCATTTTTATGATCCTCTTCAAAAAACATGTCCATGATATTTATGAGGCTAGCCTTGCTGTGCCTGGGATGAATGATAGATGCGTTGTTTACTTATTTATTCATTTATTTATAGAGCAGCGGTCGTAGCGTTTGCTGTTGGTGTAGTGTAACCCAGTGGGTCTTAAAAACCATTACATAGCATAGCATATATGCTTAGCTGTATCCTTTGAGAGAATATGCACTATGCTTAGTCCTACAACAAACAGGGCAGTGGGCTGACATGGCATCTGAGTTTTATTAAAGCCGTGTCTTTTGGGGGACGAAATGAACACGGATGACTCTGCACTTTGTTTCAGTGGCTGACACGTTATTGCTGTTGTAAAGTCTAAGCTGACGATACACTCCTCCACCTCCTCCTAATCTGTTTGATCTGTTTTGTAGGTGATCCTCATGTTGACAAAATACTTTGACTTCAACTCTGGCAGAGTAACGGAGAGTTCTTTGTGGAGGTGAGATCCCTGCTGCTTTCATGGAGTATTTGTCTTCCATGTATGGGGATGTGGGAGCTACAGTAAAATGAATAGATGCTGCATTTGCAATGCTATGGCTGCGATAATGACTACTGACTGCATGATTCCCAAATGCTCAATGTATTATATGACAAATAAGCTAACTAACAACAGATGGCATTATAAAAATCCAGGAATCCACAAATATTTGCTTTCTAAAATGGAAAGTCTGACAAAGTATTTGCTAAACCAGTTTATATCAGCGTCTCTGAAATATCACTAAGGAACTGAGACCGATATGTCTGATATAATTATTGTCGGATGAAAACCTCATATCTTCAAAATGTCAACTTTTCAGGGACTCTGAAAAACAGTCTTGTTTTCAGACTAACCACCATCATAAACCCAAGGGCTGTAGAATATTCTGAATTAGAGATGCACGACCGATCGGCCGGTGACCGGAATCGGCCAGTTTTTAGCTGATCGGCCATTGACCGGTGACCGGCCGATCAGTCTCATATATCCGATTCTGTGCCGGTCAAATTTACATGCATGCGCCGCACGATGGTTCACGTCGCGCACACAGCGGCAGACAGTACAGCCACACACACCAACATGTCATCGGTGTGGAAGTTCTTCAGTGTGAGTGAAGAAGACACAAAGCTCACAATTTGTAACACCTGTAAGTCCAAAATAAGCCGTTGAGGAACTTGGCTGTGGCCTGTCGCCGTGCATGTGATTCCTGGAGATGAGCGTTCGGCTGCCAGGCTAAAGGAAAGGTATGTGGGCTTAAGGTTACCTGTTGCCTCGCAGCCCCGGCGCTGATCCGGGGATTGTCACTTGCCAGCTCGCTCTCTGTGGTTCAACACCGTTTGGTGTCGGTGCGAGAGAGGGGAAAACTTTACGGACACTCCG
>OMOV01050627.1:3924-14266 GCA_900312565.1 Beryx splendens | reverse complement strand
TGTGTGAGGGGGCTCGGGATGAGGACGAAAGAGGGGTGAGGGGAGGGGGGGGGGGGGGGAGAGGGAGAAAAGCAGTGAGGGGGGAATAGAAGAGACATGAGGAACTGATAGATTGCGGGTCAGACGAACAACAAGTCTGTGAAGTGAACATCTGTTATTGCTGGTTGGCAGAAAGAGACAGCGCGCTCTGAATGGTGCAAACGCGGATGATTGCGCTGAACCTCACCTTCTGAAAATAGCCTCTTTTGACAGAGACGTCCTTGACTTGTCTGAAATACACGTAACCATAGAAATGGGCCAGTTCTCGCTGCGGAAGAGGAGGGGCAGATAATGGGAGGGGAAGGAAGAGGAAAAAATCAGGTTTACAGCACGAAGGCAGCAGAATATCAAAGGACCAGTAAGGACTAGAGTTAGACTGAGGCGGCCTCTTGAGGGTCAACACTGATATTTTTTAATTGAAGTTGCCAACAGCCAATATCCAATGCCTTTACATTTGCCCACTGTCATGCCAAAAACCTCCAAATTACAAGGATTCAGTGTTTCCCTCGGGTGCATTAAATCATCTGAAACGACATTCAGACCAACACGGGACACTAAAACTCTCCATTGAAAGGCAGACTAATGAAATTCGTTTAGGTGGGTCAGCAGCAGAGTGAGGCAGGTTTCACTGCAGGTTTTACAGACTGTTGAGTCAAATCCTCCCACACCGCACCGGAATGAGTCCTCTGGTCAGACGTCTGGTATAGAAACAACAATATATTCTCTAGCTGCGATGGTGAGGAAGGAACCGCCATCATATTAGAAACTGACAACTGACTGACCATCATCTGATCTGTTATAAAAGGCCAATGTTGCATCTAATAAGCCAGTATGTTCATCTAACCCTATAGGGCTGCTAGGGTTACCTAAAAACCAAAGGCCGGTCCTTGCGTCCCACTCTCATGGTTTATTTGGTGATCATCATTTAGAGGCCTCACCTGTAGTGTGACAGGAGCGTCCCTGTTGTAGGCGTCTTCTCCAAACCAGGAGCCCCTCCGGCCGACCGACTGCCGCAGCCTGAAGCTGAACTGAGTGTCCCCAAGGCATCCTGGGAAAAACACACAGGCCAAGTGACCGCTGAGCTGTTGCCATTACTGTTATGTACGGCCGTGTGCAATGTTGTTGTGTTGCTGGCATTAGACAGACACACTTACCTGAGTACGAGTCGGGGAAGGACAGATAGCAGATGCTGGTTTTCTGCAGATAAGTCATCACAATAATTAGCCACACACTGGGGATGAATATCACTCATAAAATGAATAGCAATGGCAATTTTGACAAGTGCAAGGAGATAACCAAAAAAATTACCTCCTTCTCAGTAAGTTTCACATCATGGGGATACACCAGCTGACAACACACAAAAAGCAAATCAGTGTCACGTGTTCCTACAGGCACTGACCAGAGATGATTAATGTTGTGGGTGTTAGTGCATAGATATGTTTATTGCGCAATATACTACGATACAGGCAACGTGACAGCTTCAGCAGCATCAGCAGCATCAGCACCGGACACTACAGAACTCTACAGGAGCTACTAGCCCCGATGTGTGCCCTGTTTTCCGTCCGGAGAGACCGTGCCACACCAAACTCTGGCAGCTTCGTTGCCTATCGCCAAACGTACATAACTCGTCAAACATGACTTAAGACTTTCAATGAAGTGTTACGACTCACTCTTCAAGTCGGCATACATGTAATCCTCCAAACACTAAACTTTTCAAATTGGTTCGCCTGTTAGGCCCGCAATGTTGACGAGCAGTAGCAAGCAGCGTGAGCAAAAACTTCAAATTGACATAGGCGTTCGTTCATTGGTGGATTTGATGCATGCCGAATTTACTAGTAGCCACTAATGATTTTTAAAATGTCATAAGCCATGTTACATGAGGTGTGTTCATCCGCCGATAAGCCAGGCAACCTTAAACTGGTAGCTTTTTGAATGGAGTTTGGTAACGCGTTCTCTCCAACACAAGAGACTCCTACAGACGTCGGGGCTAGTAGATCTGTGCGATATGAAATAAGTAAAACTTGGATCCAGGCTTGTTGTCATTCAGCTAACACCGGCAGCGTCCTGCACCGTCCGTACCTGCCAGCGGAGGATGCTAACTACTAGCTAACCGACCGGTCCGCTGCTGCTAGCTACCGAACCGTAACGTTACCTCTATGGCTTGTCCGAGCTCGAGGTCGAAGGTAACGACGCACACACACTCCAGCCAGGACGAAAACCGAGCCCACGGTGAGCGAGCGTCCCCGCTCTCCGCCGCGTCTTCCGTCTCATTTCGGTGAGAAACGGAGTTGTCAAACGGATCCATCACGACTCAGAAGTCGGTTTCCTCCATTGTTGTTCTGTCGTTTGTCCATCAAAGCAAACGCCTGTGCAAGCCCGTTGATAGCATGTTAGTCCTTTAGCGCCCTCTAGCGGGCAAGGCGTCACACAACCAACATAATAAAAATAGAATGCACGTTTTGTTTTTGTCCTAAAGTAAAAAACAAACTTGTTTTCTGTAAAGTGATAAGAATGTCGACCATTTTCTTGCTTTCGCTTCTTCCATTTGCCCCCTACACATCAATAGCAAATACAAATTAGAAATTTTTAAAAGGTGAAATTTCTGATGAGTGTCAAGTCTGCCATAATAAAGAATACGACTTCCGGTTACAACCTTCGAAATAAAGTCTGTATTGACACACGAGTGTATAACCGTTTATTAAACACACGTGAAAAGGTGTATGTAAGGAGGAATATGCGGTAAATTAAATGTTTTTTTTATTTACACCATTTATGTATTTCCATAAGAGAATATGCATAACTAAATGTCCTAAATGTTAGACTGTAAAAGTTCATAAAGACTGAAACAGGAAACATACCAGATAACTTGAAAGGATGTCTGCTATGTCATGATCTAGATACACAGGGGATGGAAACACTACAGGATCAGCTTTACTGTTATAGTTTTACTCCGTGTTTAATCTAATGATTCCACTGACTATTCATATTTTAGTGCTGTTCTGTACAGCCCAATATTTACTTATGCTATTGTTTTAGTGACACAGTCCACGCTTTCATTTTGAAAGCTGATTCTGGTGTTGTTCCGGTATTATTCTGGTTCACTTGACCCCAGCTTTCAAACCTCAAATCCCACAATGCATTTCGGTTCGCTGTCATCAGAGCGAATCTGCGCCAAGCTGGTCAAAATGAGTCAGAATAAAGCCGGTGTTGTGATTTCGCCTTCAAAATAAAAGCATTGTCACGTTGGGGAAAATTCTAGTAATACCGGGGATGTGCAGAAGAACAATAATTGTATAAAATATTTAGTGGAATCATTGTTTTATATATGGAGTGAAACTAGCTGAAATGGACACACCCGTATCAATGTGTTGTATTATGGAGCGTGGCATGTCAATGGTAGCCTGTTTTTATTTTGAAAAATGTAAGCAGAAATGTGCTTTTGGTTCTCGTCGGCTTGACAGCGGTTAGGATGTTCGGAGAGCGGATTGTAGTTTATAAACCCGGACGGTATTGGCAGCTTGGCTCTTCGCTCAGTCTCTGCCGCTGCTCCCGGACCGACCATGGCCTCAGTCTTGGACCCCTGCTCCTTCTCCTCCTTCACCAAGTGCGTGACGAAGCACCTGAACCTCAGCTACCATGTGGACTTCGAAAGGCACGTCCTCAAAGCCAAAGTTGCTCTCACCGTGGAAGCCCTGGAGGACCACTTCTCGTCTCTGGTAACAGCTTCCACCGTTACAGCTTCACTAGCCCGCAAGCTAAGCTCACCCCTCTGTATCCGCACAGTGCTGAACACGGGGACGGGGACGGGACGGGACCCGTCCCAGCCCCTGCTGCCGGACAGCTGGACTGGGACCCGCTACCGCTCCGCTCTGTCATGTACACTGACATCATAACAACTACGCCTGAATTCAGACGGCGATTATTTCATTAGTTCAACCGCTTTATATTATAAAAATAGAAATGGATAAAGATAGAGGGAAATAAGTAATGAGGCTTCATCATGCAGAGCTGGCTTTCACTTTCTAACAAGTTAACACTTGTACAGAAAGAGCGTCTTGCCTAACACAATAACAAATCTGGCAGTTCAACGTGGCCTTGGTTGTCAAGAGTAGTACACATCTCGAATTTAAGGGTTTTACTGAATTATAGGAGCCAGTCATACATCCAATACACCAAGCAGCACTCACTTCAATACATTTAAGAATTGGTTCGCTTATTTCCACACTCTTACTGTAATTCTAAAAGTTAAGAATTTATTCAAATAAGTGCTGATTTATGAATCACTTGCATGCCGCATTTCCCCGTGGCTCCTAGCCCTCCAGTAAAGTGTCTTGTTAGTATGATGTTTGCCGAGGTATATGTATTTTAAGCTGGGTAATATTAAACTGCCAGGTTTTTAAACGGACTTTGGCGTGACGGTTTCTCCAGGTCGGAATGGACAGAGGCCAAGTCGTCTTGGACTTTGGCTGCGAGCTGAGCTGTGTGGACTTTAGATCAGAGTTTGACAGTGTTCGTGTTTCTGTAGGTGCGGAGCAGCTTCTGAACGAGTGTCCCGCACAACAACAAACAGTTAATGTAATCACAGTGAATTTCCACAACTCTCATTTCTTCTGCTTTTGCCCCGCTTCAGTTTGTGCCTCTGTTTGCCAATGTGACTTCCTCTTCTGTTTCCTTCCATCTGCTCCCCTCCCTCCTGCAGACCTTAGACACCAGAGATCTGAAGATCTTCAGTGTGACGGCCAATGGACAGGACGCCAAGTTTGCCATGGGACCCAAGCACAGCTTCATGGGGACCCCTCTGGAGATCACCCTGCCCTTTGACCTCTCCAGGTGACCCCTGAAATTAGAGATTTGTCTTGTCTGCCTCCCCTAGTGCCTGTCCTGTGCAGGATGTAATGCATGTGTGGTGTTGCTTTCCTAACCCCTATCAGAGGACAGCATGTGATCGTGGAGTTGAGCTATGAAACTGCCCCGACTGCATCCGCCCTGCAGTGGCTCACCCCTGAACAGACTGCTGGGAAGACCCACCCCTACCTCTTCAGCCAGTGCCAGGTATTTGTTTTCATACCTCATGCCCCAGCGTGCCTCAGGCAACACCCAAAAACACTTAAACAGTTTGGCATCACGAAAATCTGTGCTTCAATCTATCCTATGCTGCTGCACCTTTATCTGTCCGCTTTCACAACACCACGTTGTCATCATCTTTGGTTGCTCTGCAAGAGATTTTATCAGCTGAAACCACTTCTGCATCACCAAATCATCAACAGTTCAGTTGTGAGGTTTGCAATGAAGACACACTACTTTGGACATTCATTGCACCACTTGTCAGGTTTCTGCAACTTTCCTGCCCCGCTTCCCCAAAACCAATTTCTCTTCTCTCACCGCCATCGTCCTTACTTTAGAGTATTTGTGTGACCAAAGGTGTAGTCTTGAGTTGATAAGCCCTGTAAAAGGACTTTGATCGTTGGTTTTCCTTGTTACTAATGCCCCCCTTATGCCAGTAAGTGCTTTATATTAGCGGTGTATGATTGTGTTAATATTCCTGTATGACTCCATCCAGGCTAACCACTGCAGGAGCATGGTCCCCTGTCAGGACAGCCCCTCTGTGAAGCACACCTACTACGCTCAGGTGACACACACACACACACACTTTCTCTGTGCTTCCCTAGAAGAATCCAGACTCCAGCTTTTCCTACGGTGGTGTGATTGTACTGTGTGTTTGGCTTCAGGTCTCTGTTCCCAAGGAGCTGGTGGCGGTGATGAGCGCTGTTCGTGACGGACAGGAGCCCGACCCGCAGGACAGCAGCCGCATCATCTACCGCTTCAGACAGCCGGTCAGTCTCTCTCTTACTGAGGCTGTTCAGTTGCATCACAAATCTCCTAGCAACCACGTCCGGCACCATCTGGAGGTCTAGTGGAGAATTGGCTGTGCGCAAATAATGCCTAAATATAACACAACAGGCTAGAAGAAGAGAGACCAAAGGCGCGTTATGTCACCTGAAAGCTGTATTGCATATCTTTCCATAATGTCATCCGTCACTCTGTGTGATATCTGACTGTGTGTTGTGACTGTTCAAAGTACAGCAGCCAAAGACAAACTTGCTGATGACGTAACAGTAACACATTTATTATGGTTATTAAGAACCAGCAGGTCTTCCAATATCTCATATCTGGTGTGTTCAACAGGAATAAACTCTTTAATGCCATCTTTACCCACTGACCTTTGACCCCTCCCCAGGTGCCCATGCCCTCTTACCTTATTGCCATCGTGGTGGGAGCGCTGGAGAGCAGGTACAAATACACACACACTCCCCCTATTCATTTATTCTCAAACGTTCATTGATCTCACAGCTTACTCGAAAGCTTTCCTCCCCCCCTCTTCGTTGCCAAGAGAGATCGGGCCGAGGTCTCGCGTCTGGTCTGAGAAGGAGTATGTGGACAAAGCGGCTTTTGAGTTCTCGGAGGTGAGTCGGACTCTATCAGGCTAGTCTCATCAACACTGATGACAGAAATACTCATCAGTAAAGAGTTTTTTATCACTAGTAGTAGTATCAACACGTATGACTATGATGAGTAGAAATTCTGTACCATGACGATATCAGAAATAATTGTATTCCCTTCCATTAAATGGTGATAATATGATGAAACAAGAAACATTTCTGGAGATGATTATCATAAATATCCCTGGAGGGGGAAAAGTGACTGTTTAGTTAAAAGAGATCTCATAAAAGAACATTTAGGGGCGAATCCGCAAAGAATGGATTGCGGCCGCTAATTGCGCCATGAATTGCGTCTCATTTGCACCCGCTATTTGCGCCGTCTTAAGGACCGATTCACAAAAGATATTGCGCTAATGATATGCCAGCGCAGACACGCCCATAACGTTTCACAGCTGAGTGCAATTTGCCCCTGTTTTGCGTCTGATTCATCAATGTGGCAGAGTATAAACGTTGCCTCTGCGTTCTCGCTCTCCTCCTCCTTTCTTCCACCGACCAACTGAGCGCCCTCAAAACTCCATGTAAAGTAATTTAACACATATGATTACATACCTTTAGAGCAGGAGTGTGATGAGACTCAGAGCTCCTGGACATGAAATATGAGATATTCTGTCTGTGGATAAACTGAATCATTAATTATATATTGTGCGTCTGTATTTCCACGGGACATCGGTGTGTAAAGCACATCCCCAACAGGATTTAATGGGCAGAGCTCATTATATATCTATTTAATAATAAATGAAGATAACGTTGTTGTGACTGCTGCTTTCTATGTCCATTTTCTCTCAGATAATAAACAGGATTTTTTTTTTCTGTTGGTGTAAAATGGGAACACAAGAATATTAAAATGTAGTATGACTCGCATCAGATGATCACTGGAAAGTCAGCATGACGCTAATTGCGCCTCAATACCACCGACTTTTTCTGGCGGTAATAATTTCACTCAAACTGCGTGTGGCAGTTCGCGCCGGTATTTGTGAATTGGACTGTTTTTGCTAAGAGGCTCATTTGCATAGAAAGGGGCCGATTTTGCCCCAAATGTCTGCATATTACCTCATTCAAATACGCGCAAATTGCACAGGTGCACCGAGACGCTATTTGCTCGGCAGCGCCGTTGGCGGTGCATTTCACCATTTGCGAGTGCTTTGTGAATTAGACGGTTTCTTTTTGTCTTGTTTGCATCGGTTCAGCGTCAGCAAAAGCCGCGCAATCCTTTTGTGAATTCGGCCCTTATTGTATAGTTCTGGATTTCATATTTGTCAAATTGATAATGATAATATATAAAAGAGTTCTCATAAAAGAACATTTAGTTTCTTCTCTCCACTCACAGACATTTGCTCTTGCACGAGAAACCGTGCCGACCGTTGGAGATTTGTTTTATTATTGTCTAATCGCAGACGTGCATTAACATGCAGAGCGCAACGCCTGATTGTCCAACTTCATATTCCCAAAGATATGAGACGGTTCCCGCATGTGGACGTGTGCAGCTTTCAAATTCGCAGATAAACTGGCAATTGTTTCTGTGTGTCTCAGTGTAATCCACACTAATGCAGCAGGGCTACATTTTCTGATCTGCAGTTGGAGAGCTGCTGTAGCGTTTTCATCGACTAGAATGTCATTATGTTTGAGTAAATTCATATTCAATTTTAGTGTAATTTGAATCAATGTAGCTAAAATTGGACTAAATTTAAAGGCCATCGAAAGATTCAGACCACGATGAGCACAATGTTCATGACTAGATGGTGTGAAAGCCGAGGTCTGACTGATACCAATGTTTTTGCCCTGAA
This sequence comes from Beryx splendens, assembly GCA_900312565.1. NCBI lineage: Eukaryota > Metazoa > Chordata > Actinopteri > Beryciformes > Berycidae > Beryx > Beryx splendens. Next base: position 5,943 of record OMOV01050627.1, on the reverse strand, counting down.
GCTGCCAATAGCTGAGGTTTTGTACCAATATTCAATATCTTTAAATTTGACCATTTTCATGCCACGTATTCAGCATTTCCCCCAGAACCTTATTCCTGTCAGGGTGGGAAAACCTTTTAGACCATGGGACTCTAAACTCACTAACCCCAGCTGAAATGAACACCTGACTTACTCCATGTAGTTCTGACTTGTACTCGTCGTCGTGTGTGACCTGTGTTTCCCCTCTCAGACAGAGACCATGCTGAAGACAGCGGAGGACCTGGCTGGGCCGTACGTGTGGGGCCAGTACGACATCCTGGTGCTGCCGCCCTCCTTCCCCTACGGAGGCATGGAGAACCCCTGCCTCACCTTCGCCACCCCCACCCTGCTGGTAAGGAACACGAACACACACGCCTCTCTTCCGCTGAAACTGTCACGCAATGCAGAATTTGCTTTTCCACAAATTGCTTCTGTTCTCTACTGAGCACTGTCTAATTAAAGGCGCTATGTGTAGCATTTTATCATCAATAAATCAGCACCACATTCATTTTGAGATAATCGTATAATTACTGTAAACAAACAAGACCATCGACTAGAAGACTGGCAGCCTCCAGTCTGCACTGCATCTTACATCGTCTGTCAGTGCGTCAGATTGGGTGGGAAATCTTCTATTCTGTTGCTTTATGGCACATTCAGATAAACTGATCATTAAGGAAAGGGCTTATTTAACAATAATTTATTACATGTAAGTCGTATTGGAAAAATCCTCTATGTTGTTCGGCTTGTTTGTCTGCAGCAGGCGCATTAGTCAAACCAGAGCGGCATTAACGTTGGCAGTTTATGGTCCATTATACCAAACAGCGGTATGTTATTCAGAAATAAGAGACCCCAGAATCCATTCATCAGCCAATTAGAATTGAGTATTCAACGTAGCTGTGTAATAATTAGGTGTATGCTGTATATCATCACCACAAAAGCACCGTGAGACATTACAAAATCTGTACTTGCTTAATGGCTTTGTTGTCTTCTCATCTTGCAGGCAGGAGACAGGTCCCTGTCAAACGTAAGTAGCTGAAATACCTCTCCTGTGTTTTAACGAAGGCATGGTTTTCATGTGTTCATGTGTTCATGTTCATGGGTTCATGTGCTCTACATGGCAGGTCATCGCCCATGAGATCTCCCACAGCTGGACCGGTAACCTGGTGACCAACAAGACCTGGGAGCACTTCTGGTGAGCCACGCTGACAAGTGCTCAGGCATTTTCCCGTGGATCTGTGTCACAACGTAGTTCTTTGCAATAGTGATTTTGGATGTGTGGTCAACAGGTTGAACGAGGGTCACACGGTCTACCTGGAGAGGATGATCGGCAGGTCTATGGAGAGCGAGCAGTTCAGGCAGTTTAAGGCCATGGGAGGCTGGAAAGACCTGCAGGAATCGGTGAGAACATACATTCGCTCATTTTGGTGGAAGTAACGAATTACAGTTATTCTTGTTTCTGTCATTGAGTAGCTTTTATGTGTAATCTTACTTTGACTTTAGTATGTTTACTTTATATTTTAAATCACATTCAAATTGACAATAGAATAAAAAAATTCTTAGAGATTTAGATTAGATTTAGCAAAGACAGATTTCAGCAAAGCAACAGTCCCAAACCTCCTCACCCCTCCGCTTCTGTCCCCTTGTCACCCAGGTGAACACCTTTGGAGCCAACAACCCCCTGACCAACCTGGTCCCCAGCCTGCATGAGGTGGACCCAGACGACGCCTTCTCCTCGGTGCCCTACGAGAAGGGCTTCGCTCTGCTGTACCACCTGGAGGAGCTCATGGGTGGTCCAGGTGAGATCACACGCAGTCACGCAACAGCTGCAAACAACAATTATCATTACAAAGCATTCAGTTCTGAGCAGATTCTGTGCTGCTTAGCCAGTCAGTGCGTTTACATGACGTTAGAGAAAATCGAATTATTGCCTTAGTCCGATTAAAGTCGGACTTTTAAAACGCATGTAAACACCTTAGTCCGATTGAAATCGGACTTCTCGAA
>OMOV01050618.1:14127-25443 GCA_900312565.1 Beryx splendens | reverse complement strand
ATACAACAATCATAATTATACTAGTCGACTCCTCTACAACCACATGATATGATGGACATCTGCTCATGCAATATAGGACATTTAGTGGTCAAAAAAACTGAAAGAAACCCATAAAATCAACATCTATCTATCTATCTATCTATCTATCTATCTAGCTATCTATCTATCTATCTATCTGTCTATATTGGGTCATATTATTGGCCATGCTAAAACAGGCAATGTGTTCTTAATATCTATTCCTATTATTGCATGCTTTATGTTTTATGTACATTTGCCGTGTGTGTGTGTGTGTGTGTGTGTGTGTGTGTGTGTGTGTGTGTGTGTGTGTGTGTGTGCGTGTGTGTGTGTTACAAATAGGTCCATACCCCACTCCAGTCTGTGACTTGAATAAAATTTGGAAGTAACAACACACTGCTACTTTTGAGTCAACACTATAAGTCCACCGTTATACTGATAACCATGCAGGATAGAATGGATTCATCTGTATTTTTTGAGTATTGATTGATATTTGTTTTTTTTAATCAAAATTAATAGATAAAGCATTTTGGAATTAAACTTCAATCAATGACTTGATAATCCCTATGTCTGCTGCATACAAGGGGGAAGGTTGCTAATGGATGTCCTTTTCATTGGTCGATATTTGGAGACCTGAAGGAAAACATTTTTTTCAGGTATCCATCTGATTGTCAATTTCTTTAAATATTACACTTTTCTTAAATATTATAAACACACTACAAATACAGGAGGGAGACTATACGATCAAAATAAAAAAAATCTTTACAGGTCAAAGTAAAATTATCACCGGTCTTAGGCCTACTTGGGAAACGTGTAATAGTGGCCACAAAAAAACAAGTGAGAGAGAGAGAGAGAGGGAGTCAGGTGTCTGCTGTCGAGCACCTTTCATTTGCATCGCTCGCAGAAGCTCGTGCATTTGCACCGGGAGCGCGCCGCGGTGGTGACAGTCGCCATTTTATTTTGAAAATCAAATCGAACTAGAGGCACAGCGAGCCTTTGCATTTCGACAAGTTTGGTGGGAAAAACGGAAAGGGATGAACATCTGAATTACTTTCTTGGAAGCACGGTGAGTTTTATAACACATATGGAAAGCAAGTGTCCATAGCTTTTAAAAGAAGACGTAACCAGCGGAGAAGCAATAAGGTGGCCGTTGGGGTTTGTACCGTTAGCCACTAACGTTAGCGCGGGGCGGTCTATCTGCTGGGAAGCAACCGACACACTCGCCAGTCACATCAGGAAAGTAGCGGTCTGCTATTTCACCAACCGTCTTCATGTAATGTAGACTATTTTATACGTTCTCTATCTTAGCAAAAGGTGCCACTGGGTGTTATTTTGATAATAGCTCAGTGTTACTTCTAAGCATTGTTGATTAGATAGCGTTTGCTGCTGTAACGTTAGCGATTCCGTGGACTGACGTTAGTCGGAGTCCGTAGCTAGGTTCACGTTAGCTGGCGAGACAGCGCATAAGCCAACCGCAATACTCGCGGCCTTCCAGCTCACGGCCTCTTGTGTCACGGTCAAAGCAGAGGTAACTACTGACCAGCTTGATAGCCAGTGTATACAGTAGCTTGCCAAATAAATAGTAAATGAAGTATGACGGTGATGGTTTCGACGATACATACCCGCCAGGTTCAGTTGGACCAAAATGTTACTATTAACGTTACGGCTAGCTAACACAACCGTAATGGTAGCATTGGTTAGCTAACGTTAGTGTAGGGAGTTGATACGTTAGGTCTTGACCACGGGTGTGTGGCTTGGTAGGGATGTGAAGATAACATGAATCTCCAGAGAGTGACATGTAACGTTAGCTTGTTAAGTGACCGTTTGTAGCAGTGTAAATAATACTTAGCTAGTTAACTTGGACTACATGTTAAACAGGTTGGCTAACGTCAACTTCGGCTGCTTAACCAACGTAAACTAACTTAACGTTAGTGTTGTGGTAACTCTGTCTAACTCGTGTCTGTAGAAATTATGTTGTCCTCCTTGCCAGGAGTTCAGTCTCCGTATTGCGTCATTTGTTTTTAATCAATAAACTACGGTTAAGATGTATAGTAGCTTAACATTATCCGAGTCCCGTTAACGTCGCGCAATGTGCCGATGGCTTGCGGATAACATTAGCTACGTTAGCTTGCTCTTTGTTTCAGTAGGTGATTTTAGCTAACCACTTCTCCGTCAATTGTTAACTTACAAAATGTTGGCTAGCAGCAAAAGTAGCCCATAATACCCGTAATGCGCTTGTATACCAATTAAAAAAGTTACGATAACTAATATTATTTGAGGCGGATAAGTTGGTTAGCTGGGTTAGCTACTACGGTTTGAATCTGTGCGCCAGGTGTTGGGGTTAAGTCGAGGCCTAGTATAAGTTATTGGCAACAGAAGTGTGTCTAACTTTACAGCATGTGTGTGAAAATATGGCACTGGACTCTTATGATTCATAGTGACTGTATTGTGGACATTTATCCGGATAAATGGTCGGAAGATATGTCTTTCAGTGTGCCTCTGGGTCAGTCATGCAAGTAGGCCTCAAAGCCTGTCATAGTATTTTGTCATGCCAAGGGCTAATATTTACTGTCAGCATTAAAGTAACACTCATTTGCACCATATTTTGCACAAGTCACCAGAAATGCCTTCCTTTATCTAATTTGCAACTGTAGTGTACAACCTGTTATGATTTCAACCATATTGACCATCTTTGTTTTCTTTTTATTGCAGATGCTGAACTTGATTTTAAACTGAAGGACTCTACCTAGCTACAGGAGCCACTGACAACCAAGCTCATTTGGAAGTCTATATTTTTCACACCTTTTGGGGGGGGGGAGCAGAAGTAACCTATCACTGAAGTGACTAAAGGGGAATAATGGTGATTTTGCGCCGGGCACGGCCGCCTGCTTCCGCCCCAACCAGCAATGAATCTTGACTCGCTCTCGCTGGCTTTGTCTCAAATCAGCTACCTGGTGGACAATTTAACGAAGAAAAACTACCGAGCCAGCCAGCAGGAAATACAGCATGTAAGTAGCAATACTGACGTCCAGTACACTAATCCACAGAGATCTCATAGTTTGCGAGTAGTGTATGAAAATATATTCTTGTGACACACACTTGTGACGTTTTCACTGTCTACTTTCAGATTGTGAATCGTCACGGTCCTGAGGCAGACAGGCATCTACTACGCTGTCTCTTCTCCCATGTGGATTTCAGTGGCGATGGTAAAAGCAGTGGCAAGGATTTCCATCAGGTAATTTTTGATTAGAAACGCAGTGAATCATTGGAAATTTCCAGTAGAAGATTTCGGTTTGAAGTGTTACTGCATGATAAAAATTTTTCTATAACCGGGAAAAGGTATTTCAGGAACCAGCATTTGGGAATTTAGCCAATGAAGGTACCAGAGTAGTATACCTGAACCAGGGCACTTTGCAACATTAGGTGGCCTTTGAAGCAAACAAACACACCTCTAGTTTCATGATGTTTTGTTGGTTTCTACGTTCATTTTTTAATCATTAGTGACGGTTGTAGTAAACTTGGTCCACTGTGCCTGGAAGCCAGTCAGCAATTTCATAAACCAATAGAGCTGTATATTTCTAGTGTCTTATTAGAACTGGTTTGATGGGCGATTGTGACGATTATGTTTCCCCTCTATGTTCGGCTTTTAGCAACTTGCAGGTGAAAATATTGACATTTGTATGTCCCAGCTTTTTATCCAATCAACTTTTCATACTGTAGATTTGGCATGGACTGCTGCATTTCAGGAAATTCTACGCTCAAAGAAGTAGTTAGTTAAAGATGGCCAGCTTCAGCAAAGCCAAACTATTTTCCCAAAATACCCCCCCAGCCATAGATGTTAATGAAAATGCAGCTTCATATGAATGGCATACCATCAGACTTTGGATTTTCTTGATTGATGAGTAGAAAAGTGAATCAGAACTGCTTGTTAGTTCCCTGGTGGTTCTTGTTCGTGACTTACTGTCCTATTTTGTTCTTCACCTGCCTCTCTTCTCTTTGCTCTCTTCCTCTCCCCGGTACCTTTTGCTTTTCAACTTGCCCAAGACACAGTTTCTGATCCAGGAGTGTGTGTCGCTGATCTCAAAGCCAAACTTTATATCTACTCTGTGTTACGCCGTTGACAATCCCCTGCACTACCAGAAGGTAAGGTGGCAATTGCTCTATATCAATTTTTCAACACTTAACAATTTTGAAGTTTTTTAAGAAATGTTTACTATTCCTGTTTGCATTTACTTGTAAGCATTGGCATCTTGGTAGGACATGAAGAGCAACAGGTTGAAAATGCAACACTCTTCACATTACACCATGTTGAAACAGACACATTATGTGTAAAGTATCACTTCCGTGGCACAGGGGTGCAAGAGCTCCGTCTACAGACGGATTTCCATCAAATGTTAATTATTTGTTCCATCAAAGTCCGTTTATTTTTTTGGGTAATAGATCCTCTTATCCATTATGTGTGTTGCTACGCGACTTGTGATTGGTCAGTTTCAGTTGACAATGCCACCGCATTTCCACTTTTTGCTTTGTATGCAATAAACGGCAAGGGAAAGAGACGCTCGTTGTTCCAGACATCTTCAACGCTTGTTCCAGCTTCCCGCGGTTGTATAATGCATCGATTTATACGTCTATTTTCTCCAAAATAATCAAAGGTATGGCAGTTGTATTTAATGTGCTCTTATTTCGCTGTAGGGATGGATACTGAAACCCGGTATTAAACGGGCCCCGGGACTAAATTATTAAAGACTGTAGTGTTGATAAGCTCTGGCGTTACCGGTTCTTTTATTGGTACTTTTTTAACATTTTGGTGTAGTTTATTATCACGCTGCAGCCTCGCTCTGCTCTCTGTGTCAGGGCTGAGCTCCTCCACATACGCACACAAACACACACACACGGAGCGGACAGCAGAGAGGCCGCGGTGGAGACAGTGAACCAGGTGGAGTGAAAGATAACCTTTTACTCGAGTTGACGACTATGCTTGTTACTGTAACGTTAAGTGCAATACACATTCGCGAGTAAAAAGCCAATACTTTATCAATACACCTGTTCAACAAGCATAAACATGTAGAAAAGCGATATTTCAATCTGCTCTGTCCGCAGTCTCGTCCGCCGTTATGTTTTCCACAAGCACAGCATGCTAGCTTGGCTAATAGTGAATTGTTACAAACAAGCTAAAACAAAAGCTGTCTGTAAACTGTTTAGCTTAGTTTGCCACGTATCTTAAAATTTGGCAAATTCTTGTAAACCTAGCTGCTGGCTGAGACAAACCAGCCCTCCTCCCTCTACCAGCGGTACCTGCATCAGCAGAGGGAGGAGGACAGAGGACAGGATGAATGACTGATACTGACAGATGTCAGTTCTTCATTCTGTCTAAACTTCACTCAGTGTTGTGATGTCAGGAATATATTTATTTTATTGACATTTTAGATTTGTTTCCAGTGAGGTATTATTGAGTTTATATAGTGACTTTGCTGTGTTGCTGCTCTAGAAACATTTAGTTATATTTAAAATATAAATAAATTCTAATCCTGCTCTGAATTTATTCTTTTTTTAAATAAAATATTTTTTTAAAGCAATTATTTAGTAATGAAAAAGAACCGATAAGACTATCGATAAAGAACCGAACCGATAAGGAGTATCGATAAGAGCAGTAGTGTCGATAAAATCCTAACGATACCATCCTTATTTCTGTCAAATTTGCGGCGCAACCTGGACATCTGTTAAAAAAAATTTTTTTTTAAAGTTCAGTCAAAAAATGTTTTCTCACCAGCACGCATGCTTGCAGGAAACCACTTTTCTCCAGACATTGTATTTGGTAGTGTTATGTTCCATCCTCGTAGAGCTAAGGAAAACTATAACAGAGTCACTGCCACAATAGTGCTGCCTAGATCAAACCCTAAGACACAGAATACATCACTAGAATTTGGTTAGTTAACCCAGTTTACCAGGGGAAACTTGAATACAAACGACATTGAGCATTACCAGAGTTGTTTTCTCCTTGGTTCAAGATTTGCCAAAATCTAGCATAATCTAAGTTTCTCAAACAATACTTAAGAAACAGTACCAAAACAATATTTTTCTCTTTACCAGTGTTTTCCGTAGGTGCCATCTGCTGGCCGGACGGCAGCGCATTACTTTTTTCAGTGTTAATTTTTGTTTTTTGGTATTTCCCCAACAATCTGATTGCTGTATTGGTTTGTTGTGTTGTTGTTTAACCTTGTAGTTGTGTATCAGACAGCCGTATCTTTGCCTTCATTTCACTTCACTTTCACTTTCACTTTTAGCACTGTGCCTGTGGAGGAGTTTGTCATTTAGAGTAACTTTACATGTTTGTTGTTTGTCAGATGTGTAAAATTGCTCAGCACTTGGATGTAAGATGAACATAAGTACAGTGCCTCCCATGGCATTGAAAATGTCCCCTTAGTTGCCAGTTTGATTAGATGTGACACAGTATATTTAAACATTTGCAAGGACAATTAATCGATATCCTGTGACCACAGTGAAAGGTGTGGTGTTCTCCCAACACACCGGTTGTTAACAGGCTATTTGTGTGTGTTTTTTTTTATAAAATAGTCCTGATAATATAAAAGTCATAACAAAAGTACGTTGATTGCATGCATTTTTAGTGATAGTAGTTGTAAAGTGTTGTTTCTCTCAAATCTAAATGCCGATGTTCAATGCACAACACAACGCATAGCCTAATTAATCTGCAAACTAAACCATACAGGTAAAGGTGTATTTTAAATGGAATCAGTGTGTCAAACTACATGAAAAGAACCCAGTCAAGAGCTTGTCCATCAAAATTTCCCTAGTGGAGCATGCCTCTGGAGTACGCCTACAAGCCACTATGTGAAAGAAATAAAAATGTCAGTAGTCTAGCAAATTAACTGATGTTTTTAATGCAGGCATGGAAGCAGAAAAGTGCTGAATCAAATGTTAGTTGGATCAATATTGCGTCAGATGAGAGCCCACCTGCGAGTGACCTGCTTGCATATGTTTGAGTTGGACATTGCCATAGATAAATAATCAAATCAAGATGTGGTATATAAGGAAAATATCCTACTTCCATTACATATTGTAGAGTACATATTTCATTACAGTCAATAGGCAGTATATCTGAATGGCCAGTGTGTTCATTGATGTGTGAAAAGCAGTCACTGTATCATTGTTTACTATTGTGTAAACGGGGGCAATCTGACCACCTCCAAAATCATTCTGGCTCAAACCCTGCTATAAAGCGCTCATCAGTTTGTTCGTGGTCAGCTTTGATTCTGCTAAGCTTTGTAAATCCAGCAGCGTGGAGCTAGTCTACGTCACTGTTGCTTGCTGCACAATGTGAGACTCGAGCTTGATGGAGCAATTCTGGGTTGAGTGACATTATACCACTCAAAGCAAGCTTATGACGAGCCATTTTAATTGGTGCTGGCCCTCAGTTTACAAATCAAGCTGTTACTCATTTGGACACCTGCTTGGCTAAAGACATTATTGTAGGTGTGTTCAGTTGTTCACATTTCATCAACATTGAAATAATATTGGTTCTAAATTGTCTTTCAGAGTTTGAAGCCATCGGCCCACCTATTTACTCAGCTGAGTAAAGTTCTTAAGCTCAGCAAGGTCCAAGAGGTAAGCTGGCGCTTCAGTGGGCTTCATATAGTAATTATCACACTGCCATATCAACATCCTAAAGTTTGACCAAAGTTAAGCATGTGGTTATTCTAAAGATGATCTGTCTGAAATGGGAGAACATGTCACAATGTCACTCAATCATTTATTTCCCAGGTGATATTTGGCCTTGCTTTGCTCAACTCCAGCAACGCAGACCTTCGAGGTTTTGGTAAGTAAATAAAGTAGAGTGTAACATTTTGAATGAGTTGTACAAATAACCGAAAGGTGCAGGAAATTTTAGGTGCATCATATGATGTGCCTTCATAGAAATGACTAATGCAGTATAAGTGTTTTATGGCGTTAGACATGTGGCCATAGTCCGTCGTGGAGAACATTGCGTTTAGGCACTTGGGCAGTGTTCTAGAACCACGCTATGAATTACCAAGCAGACCGTGTTTCAGCACAAATGTCTTGTCCAAGCTGTGCAGTGATGCAAAGGCTGAAGTAACTGATAACATATTGAATTGGCGTATTGTTAAAGCCCTATTGATCACCTCATGCTTTTCAAAAGATAAGGCCGGTGTTTTTTAATGCATTGCTTACTGTCAACAAATCCTATGAAAATAACAAAATCAACAATGCGTTTGCTGTACTCACGTTACTTTCTGACTTCCCATGTACCGTTTTTAGCCGTCAACCCGGAAGTAATTGGCTCCAATTGTAAGCTAAAAACATTGAAATGCAGCTCGCAATAGTTTCCATTTTAAAAATCGCTAATTGTTACCACGAAAACTCTGTGGTAGTTATTACCAAATCAAATTCAAATGGGAACAAATGGACTGTTTTTGGTGCTACTGAACTACTTTCCTGAGAGGGAAAACGTGTTTACGGTCGGCTTATTAAGTTGTTTGAGGAAAAAGTCGTCCGGCCCGGTGCATTGCGATGATGAAATATGCTGCCAGAGCAGCAGCATGGCTCTGTGACGTGTTTTTTTTTAAATAGTTTTTTTAATACAATGGAGTCTGTGGCTGCTGGGACATGGCTGCATTGGGCACCGGCTACATGGACAAGATTTGCCGGCAAAACATAATCATTGCTGATTTTGTTACTTTCATAGGATTTGTTGACGGTAAGCAATGTATTAAAAAACACTGTCCTTATCCTTTAATATAGGCTTTCAAAAGTGCTTTATTTGTAGATCTAAGACTATGCTTCTGTACTGCAAGTAAAAGCTCTGCAACATAAGCAGGTGCCAAAGCTATTTATTGCTTTAAAAGTAATCAATTGAATATTAAAATTGAGAGGGAATTCAACTGGAAGGCATAGATGTAACGGGAAGATGCTTCTGAAATGATGTAAACCAGACTGAAGAACTCCTAGGACTTGATTCTCGTAATCCAGACCAGCAGCACAAGTGACTATCTAAATTCTAGCAGCCTGTTTGGCAGCAGGTTCTGGGTCGCCAACATAAATCAGGAATTTTAAAGGTTGTATTTGGTATGCCAAATACAATAATCAGATTTATCATTAAGTGGAAGGGTTTGCCACATTCAACATCCAAAGATTGCCAGGCCAACATCAAGGGTAGCAAGGCAACTTGGATCATTGGGTTTTACAGCCAAATGCAGCTGTGTATTGGCAGCATAGTGCTGTAAAGAAACATGTCACCAAATTCTATAACAAAGTGGGAGCATAAAAGGAACAAAATAACACCTATGATTAAACATTGAGGTATTCTACAGATAAAATGTGCTGAGGAAGACCGTCTCTACAGTCCATATACTATATACTGTATACTGCAGTCTCTGTAGTATATGTCAAACAGAAACTTGATTAGAATGTTTCAAGTAAATCATATTTGCTCATGTAATCAATTAACTCTTTATCAACAGATTTAGCACTTGGGACTTTAGTCTATAATGACTGAGAATGGGAGATGTGTGGTTCTACACTAGACTTTCCACAGACTGCACAGCAATGTGTTTGAAATGTGGTGGAACAGAGCCAAGCCAGTTAAAATATTCTCATTTCTTGTTCTGAGACTGCATCAAGAACTGAAATTCAACAACCACTTCTACAAGCAAGTTCATTTGCATACTGCTCAATTCATCAATACATGATTTATATAAAAGGATATTCTCAAGTGCTGTAAGCTGCGATGAAGTTTGATAGCGCACAGGCATAGAGGAGTGGAGTGTCTGCCTGAATGACCTGATTTGCCTCTTGATGACCACAGCACTTTGGTGATAGCAACGTGGGGGGGGAAACAAAATGGAAAACTGGGACAGAACAATTTTTGACATTGGCTCATCAACAACAGCAGAGTACAGAGAAACTAGCAGAAAAACAAGTGTGCGTTTTCCTCATTGCTTGTTTTTGCTCTCTTTCTCAGCGGCACAGTTTATAAAGCAGAAGCTCCCGGACCTCCTGCGGTCATACGTGGACGCGGACCTCGGAGGAAACCAGGAAGGTGGCTTCCAAGACATTGCCATAGAGGTCCTGCACCTGCTCCTCTCCCACCTACTGTTTGGCCAGAAGGGAGCCAGTGGTGTAGGGCAAGAGCAGATTGACGCCTTCCTGAAGACACTGTGCAGAGGTAAGGGAGATGAACTCAGTGTCGTGGTGGCCATGTGGGACAGAATCATGAACCAAATCGGTAGCTTCTGTCAAAACAAGGTGTTTTAAAATAGAATGTGGGTAGAATTGTCAAAAGGTTGCAGTGCCATATTTGTTCATTTAAGTGTGTGTGGTATTTCAGATTTCCCTCAGGAGCGCTGCCCTGTGGTGCTCGCACCACTGCTGTACCCTGAAAAACGGGACATTCTCATGGACAGGATCCTGCCAGACTCGGGAGAGTTAGCTAAGACCATGATGGAGAGTTCTCTTGCAGAATTCATGCAAGAAGTTGGCTATGGCTTCTGTGCTAGGTGAATTTATTCATTTTTTAAAAATCATTTCTTTCTGTGAACCTAATTGTAGATATAATTCCATACCTTGGTCTGTTGGTCTAATGTGTCATTTTGAAAAGTGAAATTGGACAGTTAACATGTAGTAGCACAAGCAAATTTCGATTTGCAATAAAAATATCATCATAATATACTAACCCTTAAAGCCAAAACCAAGGTATATACCAAATTGTGTATATTAACAAATGTATGTGATCACATTTGATGTGTGAATGTTTAAGCTGGGGTTAGCCAACACTAACTGGTCTGTGTCCTTGTCTCTTTCCCAGTCTTGATGAGTGCAGAAACATAATCATTCAGTATGGGGTGAGAGAGGTGACTGCCAGCCAGGTAGCCAGGGTCCTGGGCATGATGGCTCGTACCCACTCTGGCCTGGCTGATGGCATCCCACTACAGGTAAGCTGCTAATGTGCTCCAAAAGACATTTTTTACACAGTATCGCATCCTGAGGGTTTTTTCCTGCCTTAAATTAGGTTTTTGGCAGTGTCCCTGTTGTGAGGACTAGATGGCGTTTTATGCTGATTAGTATGTTAGTGGCCACTACCAATTTCAAGGTGTTTATAAGTTTTGATCAAAGACCATTTTAATTCCAGTTGAATGAAACCAATTTTGCCACTGAAATGAGTGGAAACGGGGGGGGGGGGGGGGGGGGGGGACGAAAAAAAAATAATTATTTTTCTCTTTGTTCTCGCCACCACATTCTTTCATATTATTTGTGACCACAATATCG
>OMOV01050505.1:0-14112 GCA_900312565.1 Beryx splendens | reverse complement strand
GGCCATAACACTGGCCTTCCTCATGCAGCACCGGTGCTGGTCGCTGCTTCACGCCCTGCACTGGCTGAAGGAGAGGAGGGCATGCACGGCGCCCAATGTGAACTTCCTGCGCCAGCTGCTGACCTATGAGGAGCAGCTGTTTGGGAGCAGACTCACCTCCCTGGACGACATCCGCCTGTGACTGAATGAGGATGGGGATGGAAAGGGTGGTATCCTGTGTTTTTTCTACAGTTAACACTGAAAAGCATAATATAAGATGAGACTAAACAAATGGAGGTTGGATGTCCAAGGGAACCTTTGTCAAAGATTGGATTGGAGGATGCTTTGCCTACGTGTTTGACATTTATCAGTGATTTAATCTTGTTTCACCATCCAAACCCCTAGTGTTTCCTCGGCTATACTTCAAATAAGAACAGTAGTCATACAGATGTATGATTTTCTTACTTCTGTATGACTTTTTATAATCTTACTGCTGAGACTGATCATTATTTTGCTTGGCTATTATATAGAATAGAAAATGTATATTGACAAAGTGTATTTAAGTTTTATAAGAAAAGATGTGCTTCTTCATTTTTATTCCATGAGACAATGATAGTCTGAGCCATGTATCATGTTTAACAGTATTTATGTAGAAGAATATGCGTGCATGTAGTGTTTACACAGGACACGCCATTACAGCTGGCAGAGAGAATCACTGCAATCCTCTAAACAGTTTGGTACTTCTGCGTCTGTCTGCCACACACACACACACACACACACACACACACAAGCTCCACCCTGTTCAACTCACCAGCATGCAGCAGGAATTCCCTCCCTCCAGTCACTTTTTGGTTGGGAGGTGGTGGGAAGTTTCTGGAATGTGGAGAGATCAGATGATGACAGGGGGGTGAAAGTGAGGTTGTTCGGCCAAGTTAGACCTTTTAAAACTACACACCAAATAGGCTTATAACGGGACATAGTCTATTTAACCTATGTGTCCGGCCACTGCTTTTATTCAAAGAAAAAAGAAAAATAAAGAAGTTATTTCAGCGCAGATATTTCAATCCAACCCAGAAGAAATAAAGCAGCGCGTTTACAATACGTGGCACTGAACTGTAACGCTGCAGGCTGTAAAAGAACCAAATCCCTACTTTAAAACCAAAAATACGCATGCATGGCCGACTCCACACGGGTCACTAGACACCTCCCCTTGCAATTCACGAGCGCCAGCCCCAAAAAGTATCTCGCAGCGGATGTGTGGATGTGTGAGAGTCTGCACGTAGCATTCAGACCCTGGATTTAAGAAAACCAGCCCAAACCACCAGATGGCGAGCAGTACGCCGACGCACCGGGGACAGGACGAGGACGCCGCCGCGTTTTAGTCGGTACCGAGTCAGTTTAGGACCGAGAGCGCAGAACGGACTGGGACCCGACCGGCGGGGAAAGGCTACCTTTCGGCATCAAGATGCTCTCGTTTCGGTAAATATTGAGTCCTGGAGGAAGCATGTCGACTTTCCCCACTGGTTATCATGTTTCCTGACGACTTCTGTCTCTTACTTTCTCGTCTTTATTTGGTGTTTCGGCAACAGCCTTTCGATATTGCAAACTTGTCCCGCACACTGGGAGCTTCATCCGAGCTCTACCGTTAGTTTAGATGGGACTGCAGCACCTCCGTGAAGAAACAGGGTCGTTGCAGCAGCAGGGAATGGGACAGACATTGAAATCAGACAAACAGGGAGTCTGCTGAAGCTGACGCAAGGAGTAAAAGTAGATAGCACTGAGATTTAACACAGCAGATAAGTAACTAAAGAGTCTGCAGGGTTTTAGGTTTCCCACGTTAAACTGCAGCCTAACATTCCAGTGCAGCGTGGGATGCTGCTCGGCTCCTGTTGGCTTTGCCTGGACATTGCATTCATTCATTTTATATAATAAGAGTAGGCCTATTGTTATTTCATAATAGTTTGTAATAGTCCAAATTGAAAGTCAAATACCCTATTAGACTCTAGTGAGCCTCTGCTGTTATCTTAGGTGCTGATATTCACTATTTTAAAAGTGATTGCTGTTGCAGGAATTACTACGAGGCTCACTCTAAAGCAGCTGGTAGAAAGCGAGTAACACGGGCTGCCGTCCCGAAACGAGAAGCCCCCTGCTGCCAGTGTAATTCCAGGGGTTAGTGCCGGGTCGGCTGCAGGTAAAGCCATTCAGACGCCATGAGCTGCTGCAGTCTTCCCATGAGTTTCCCCGGCGGGGAGGGGCGAAGACGTGGCAGTCTTACCCATCCACATCCTCCGCCGGACTCTGGGACTTCACTCTCACTCGCTTGGAGGAGAGGTTTTTTAACAGTAGGCTATGTGTCAGTGACTTGCTCAAATGTACGGCAAAAGACTATAGCTACTCCTGTCCATCAAAGTTTAGAGGCTATTTGCAGTAAAGCTGTCAGAATTAATTCACTGATAAGTAGCCTAGTTGGCCTTCCCTAATAAAAAATCACTAATATTCCTATAGGAATTTATAGGTACTCAGTAGTGAGTTGGTTTAGTGACCTTTTCATACATAATAGTAATAATATTCCCATTGGAACCTTTGCTCTGAAATTTGTATGGATATCCCTCTAAAATATATGATTATTATAGCTTAATTAATTAATAGTAATTAACAGTACTAGTAATTAATGCTTATTTGCCACCTGATGACATCATATTTGCCCTTTTTATTTACCACTGCATCGCTGGGCAAATCAAACCTGTTAATGAATAAGACTTTTAGTCAATGACCAGCTAAACTGCTTATCAAATACTATGGAGAGCAGTCAGACTTGTTAATGAAAGTTAATCAGTAGCAGTTAGGATGTAAAAAATTATTATATATGCACCATTGTATGTCACATGGCCAAGTTTGTAAAAAAAAACAACGCAATTATGAAATGATGAAAGCAATTTGCTGTATTTCAGTGATGATGATTTTCCCCACAGGCTCTTGAATGGGTTTCATTTCAGAGTCGGTTCCTAAGCCATGCAGTGATTGCTATCTGTGGTCATCAAATACTAGTAAACATTAGTAAACATTGCATCACTGTTTAGGAGAGTTCTCAACATATCAAATCATGGAAGATTAAAGTCTCCCTTAAAATAGATTGAGGGTCCTTGTGGCTGGCAGATTTAGGGTTAAGGCAGGACTCAGTGATGCTGCAGACTAAACCCCAAACCTCTGCTACATTACAAGCTCCCATGTATATGATAACAGAGTACGAGTGGCACAGAGAGTTGAACAGGTTCATTCCAAAATTCTATAGTAGCTGCGTCCATTTTTGGAAAAAAAAGAAAGAAAAAGATGCCCCCTTAAATTAATCAGTCAACATTTAAAAGCTACAGATGGTCCTATCTTCAAAATAGAACTATTTAGTAAAGAAATGTGTCATGGTGACTCCTAACTTCCATAATACCATAAATCATAATGCACGTTACTTTCATACCAGCAGTCATTTCGTAAGAGAAGGCATCAATTATCCTTCAAAGGAAAAATCCATGTTAAATTTTGCACTAGCGTTCATCAACCATTCAGGGAGAAATTCATCGTAGAAGAGGCAGAGAGACCGTTTTCTCCACCGACAATAGACCAGAATGCAATGCAGCCACACAACATGTTGCATTTTGAGTAAGAGGCACGAATCTCACCTTTTCTCACCTGGAAAAACTCTTGCTCTGCTATTTCTATAGTGACAGAATGCTATAGTGCTCTCTACACAAAACCCCAGGTTGAGGGGTGGGTGCACCAACAAGTAAATCATAAAAAAGACTTGATCGCAGAATAACCCCTGGAATACACTGAACATCACAAACTGATGATATCTACCAGCATAAGAGTATCTGGGGATGGGTTTTTCCTTCAACTGTGGAGATCTGCTTTTAGAATAAAACTCACTTAACCTTCATTGACTTAAAATCATCTTGGTGGTTAAAGCAACACCAGTGATATGGCTGTGTTCTCAAGATGACAGCTGCTTATGGGAGCACTGGATCAAATCCACAAGTCCCACCATTAACACAAGGGCAAGTCTATGAGGTAAAAAGATATGGGAAGAGTCTCTCTGTCTACATGCCCAAACAGATCGCAGCCCGATTGTCTCAGAACTGGAAAAGGTCAGGGAAAGCAATTTTCAGGCAAATTTTGTAGAACATTTTCTATAACTAATCTAAACAAAGTGTCAGTGTGAGTGTCTGGCAGATTAAATATATTTTAAGGGCAATAAGGGGGTGTTATGGAGTGTTTACATATCACATGCTACTATGCAAGTATGTGTACACACACACCCTCACACCCACTCACTTTTATGAGTGTGATGCACACAGCTCATCGGTAACTCCAAAACATATGGCTCTAATCTTGACATCTTAAACTGCCATAACATTATCACAGTGTGACAGTAGCTGCCACCCTGTCATGACAGTAATTATATGTTACAATGCAATTATAACGCCAATCCAAGGCAATATCATATATATGGCATTTTGGATTGAATGGAAAAGAACTAAAACTAATAGGCATAATGGTATCTTGTATCCTGCACTGTAATGTGACAGCCATTTCTCTAAATATATCTCAGTTTGAATTGAATATAATTTAATTCAGTTTAATGCGATCAGAACGGCTGTGTTCTGACGTCACTTCTTCTTCTCACATCTTCCCTGCTGGTGACCCAAATAGAAATCCCATATGAAGTAATTTATTTTACTTTCATTAAACGTTTGGCCTCGTGGCAAAGCGAGGACCTGCCTGAGCCTGTAGACTGCGTGCAGCAAGACGAATGTGCCAGTGGCTGCTTAGACACACATTCATGCATGACCTTTGCATCGCCACTAGGTTTGTGTGTGTGTGTATGTGTGTTAGTGTGTGTGTGTATGCCTGTGTGCTTGTGGGTACCTGTGGGTGTGCATGCATGCATGTAATAGGCCTTTACAATGATACTTATTAGTCGTACTTAATACGTAGCACCACTAGTGTTTATTCACTCCTCTGTCTGTATTTTATACCATATCAAGTTAAATCAGATATCACACTGTTTTCATACCATATTCAGTTATGATACAGTCTAGAAAGATTGCAGAGATTAAATCTGTGTTCGTGTCCTCAGAGTGCTCTCTTCTGTCTGTCAAAGCCTGTGCTTTAGAGAAATGGTTCATTCAGTATTTTTGAACAGGAGCAGCTCATTTCAAAAGTTAGAAACCACAGAACCAAGGCATGATGTCATCAAGAGACAAAACCGGGATGTGCTTTGCTTGCCACTAAATTAGAGGCCGGCGTTACGGATTCCCAGGATGATTATCTGAACTTTTACAGCCAAATGAGCTTTATGTGACTGCAGTGCTAACAGTTACAAACCACAAAATCTATCTTTATTTCCTTAAACTCACCCTTGGTGCTGTCACTGTCCACAAATTTTGTGTCTGATTCAAAGTCACTGGAGCAGCGTGAGGATTTGTCTGTTGTAATGACATCATCAAGAGCATGTTGCCTGTCTTGTCTTTAGCTTTGGGAGAGTCTTGCGTCTAGATTTTCAGTTTTAGGTCTACTTACCCTTGCTGCAATTTGCCACACGCTCTGTCTGTCTTTAACCAACCACACAGTTCATGAAGTTGATAGTAGTGAAATCGGCCGGTCCACGTTCACTATGATGCATTTGTAACTTAGCGCTAAGCTCAACTGTTTGCTGTGTAGCCTGTTTGCTGAGTTCATATTCATACATTTTGAATAACTCTGATGCTGTTTGCTGATAAGACACAGTTTGCCGGCTGGTTGCTCGCCGCTCGGTACACTGCAACTCTTGACTAGACTGGGGTTGTGTGATAAAAAGAGTTAGGTAGAGTCAGGCAGAGTTTTCAAGAAATGGAGAACAGCCATTCCTTGCTCATTATCTTGCTAGTGTTGTATACATAATATCCAAAATAACATCACAGATAGCTCATCTCCACTGCATTTTAAACACACCTGGTATGTCCAAATGCTGCTTGAGATAGCTTTTTTACTGAGGTCAGTATACTGCTTCAGACCTGTGTTGTATAATTTGGAAAATTCTGACACTGCTGGAATCAATTTTTCCTTCCCTTTCCTCCAAGGACACTTCCTTTGTTGTTCCTATTGGAAGCACACAGGTTTCATCACAATGCGTGGTACAAAGGTTCAACTAGGTTTTCTTAAGCCTCAGCTGCTGGCAAAATACAGGGGAAAGTCATGTGGTACAATATGTCGTCACACTGTAAAATAGTGTCACTGCAGTTGTAACTGAGTTAAACTATGGTTCACTGCGGATACATAAGAGTTTGTGATGAAGCGTGACTAGTATATCATCATCGTTTTCAAGCTTCTCGCCTAATAGGGCTGTGTATTTGGGGTCCAATGGTAATTTCTATCTGCCCCAACCGCCTGTCCTCTGTGTTCCCTTTTCTACCCCTCTGTGTTTGTCCACACAAGTCCCCTGCTACTGCCCAAATACACACACATACATATCCTGTACATGTGTACACAAATATGGGCACTTTGCCATGTGCATACATTAACATATCTCTTCTTGTCAGCCTGTCTCTTTCTCTCTTCATCTCTCTCTCTGTATGGGTAGAGAAGATCACAGTAGCACTCCTCAGAGGCCAGACGCCTTACAGCAGTGATGCTCTGCCAGCTCCAGAGGCAGACCGGACACAGCGGCAGCAGCCACAGAGTTATATTTGGCTTGTGTGGTGGGTGGGAGGTTGTGGTTCTAAAAGGATTAAGGAGATCCTCCAAGTTAGGCCATTTTTCCCAGTTGAAGGCCGCTATTACTTACTCTATATTTTGCTTTTTCTGAATCTTAATCCATGTTTGTCATGCTGTTTCTTACTTACAATTATCTTCAGTTGTTTCTTATGACCATCTCTCTCTCTGTCTCACTGTTTCTCTGTCTCTGTTTCTCATACACATGTATACACACCTTTTTGGTCTTTTGCTGCCTTACAGTAGCTTTACATTGCCATTATAGGCTTTTATCTGGGGCTCTTATGCCAAGCGACTTATATTGGATCATCGATAGAATGAGCTTCAATTCTTAAATAAACCAAAATTGCACGCAACCAGAATTAAGTGCAAATGTCAGGGCTTTAGTGTCCTTAGTGTCCATTCCTGTGACTATTGAACAGTCATGCAAGAGTGAGTGCAAGGAAAAGAAATAGAACAATAGCAAATCACTTAACAGTGTTGTACGCAAGCATTGAATGTGAGCAGCCACTGGAGGCAGAGTTGGAAAGGAACAACATGGGAGAATTTGGCGAGGTTAAGAACGAGGCGGGCTGTGGCGTTCTGCATGGGTTGGAGGGGCTGGAGTGTTTTGTGAGGCCGGCCAGAAAGGAGCAGCAGTTGTCCAGATAGGAGATGACTAAAGCTTGAACAATGATCTTGGCTTAGTCCCTGGTGTTTAAGAGCGCAAATCTGCAGGATCAAGTTGTGGCTACAATGTGAGTCTGATATAACAGTCAGTTGTCGAGAGTTGCACACACGGTGGGTAAGAGTCATTGTGGTCTTGTCAACATTGAGTTTGATGTGGTGGACTGACATCCAGCTGGAGATGTAAGTGAGGCAGGCAGAGATGCGTGCCTCAATATGGATATCAGAAGAAACTACAGTTGAGTGTCATTGGCATAGCAGTGATAGGAGAGGTTGAGAAGATGTGATGCTCGGGCCAAGTTTTCTAGTGTAGAGAGAGAAGAGGAGGGACTCAGAACTAAGCCCTGGGGGACCCCAGTGAAGAGAGTGCACCACGAAGATTCACCTTTATTTATTCAGGATGGTCAACTGAGAGCGAGATAAGAGTTCATTTCCACAGTAACTGATAAGCACCACTAAATCACTGTATATTTCAACTTGCCTTGAACTGACCAAAGCAGCAAGGAGAGAGACGTCTCCCCTCAGCTTAACAGATTGGCAGACTGAGAAGTACGTATTGACTGACTGGCCTTTCCCATTTCCAGCGAGGGACAGAGGCAGCAGTAGTTGTATTGTGAATGCAGGTTTCATTAACTGAATTCTGAGATTAACAGAAACACTTTGATGACATTATGTGTTATGTGTTCAGTATTCAAGTCTGTTGTGATGCATCAGGGAGTGTGTACCCACAACTAACTAACTCTCTCTTTTTTTTCTTCAGGATGGAGCTACAGTGTTGGTGTTTCCTGTTGCTGAGCTGCCTTCTGCAGTCTCTGTCAGCCAACAACGACTTCTTCACTTCCATAGGTAAGACCATCTAGAAATGTAGTTTGCTCATGCAATAAATTATCTGGTTTATGTTGACCCCATTTATTCTTCTTTTTCCTATTTTTAAATTTTTACCACACCTACGGAAGCTCAGGTCCTATAATATAAGGCTCGTCCTGTAATGTCCTGTACGATTGCAGTACTAATAATGTATTGTTTCTCAGGCCAGATGACAGATCTGCTGTACACAGAAAAGGACCTAGTCACCTCTTTAAAGGACTACATCAAAGCGGAGGAGAGCAAGCTGGAGCAGGTCAAACAGTGAGTGTCTGGGCACAAAGTCACACAGACACACAAATACATGTATGTGCGCATACATGTACACAAGCATACACTACACACAGACACTACTCACAATTGCCTCTATTCCCTTAGCTATATATACTGGTTGTTCATGGATTCAACTGAAGCACTGTAACTAACTCCCTTGTGTTAGGTGGGCTGATAAGATGGACTCGCTGACAGCCACAGCCACGCAGGACCCCGAGGGCTTCCTGGGGCATCCTGTCAATGCCTTCAAGCTGATGAAGAGGCTAAACACAGAGTGGGGGGACCTGGAGAGCCTCGTGCTCAAGGACACCACTGACGGTAAGGATCCAGTCCAAAGCAGTCCTTGGGCAAATAGCAGTTCTTACCATTTGGTTCAATACGCTGGGAGGATCACATGGGTTGGGTTTGCCACATAGGACGCTACAGTTCGGCTGCATTCAGACCAAATCTGGTGCTGCGGCGCTGCTGCGGAGGAGTGGGCCTGCTACTAGGTGGCCGTTTGTGTGACAACGAAATCCCAACTTCGGTAGCAATACAATGCCATGCGATTGCATGCCGATTCACATTTTTGTACTCCCTCAGGGCAGGGTTGTACAGCTCGGGAAAGGGCTCTCTTCCATGCTTTCTTTTGCTCGGGATGCTACATGGTAAACCATAATAAAGTGCTTCTTCCCATGGGTGTCTTCCGGTCGGATCTCCGGCTTACGTGATTGGCCACAGCAGCGTGACGTCGGCTTGCGTTTCTCCAAAAGTTGACTCTGGCTTAACTTTCTGGGGGCAGGCAGCTGCGGCCCCAACCCCCGCAGCCAAAACGCACTACCCCCCTTCAAATGAATGAGAGAGCTGGCGTTTTCACCGCAGCGCTGGATTTGATCTGAATGCAGCCTTAGTGCCACACAGTTTAGACCTTCACATGAAAGTATTTGAGTCAATTTAGTAAACATATCCGTGACTGACAACTTGCCTGACACTTATCAGAATTGTCCTGATGATTTGGTACTCTAAGGAGGTGAAAACAAACACAAAGAGGATTCTCCAATACTGTTTGACTCAGGTCTGGTCCAAAATGTCCTTACATGGGATTGATTGATCTTAGATTCATCAATGGAACAGACAGACACTATTGTGTGCAAGCCATGCCAATTTTGCACTTACAGTTGGCAGGCTGCAGCAAATGCTTAATCCAGTAGAAATAATATGTCACTTTCTTAAACTTTACTCATCCAGGTAAAGTTGTCTGAGTACGCATGCTCCTTTCAAGTAATGCTCTGCTACACATTCATATGATTCTACATATTCCCACCTGGGACGTGCCTAGTACAACTACAGTCTTCTACTGTTTGCCACTGAGCAGCTCCACTGCTGCAGTTATGGTTGAAGCCCTAACTGTGGTAGTGGAGCTGCTCAAGGACACACACCTCCATAGTAGTTGTTGAGGGAGGAGAGAGCATTACTCATTTTCCCCACACATATCTTCTCAGCCGGTCCTGCAAACCTGCAACATTACAGTCACAAGCCTGCTTCTCGAACATCTAGGCTAGTGTCCCCCCCCAATTAGTCAACTTAATAATTCACCCATGTGTGCAATAGTCCAGTTATATCCTTGGCTCTTTATAATTTTAGTTTCCTCACTCAAGATTGAAGTCACTCCAAGCAGTCTTGTTGTTATGTATCCCATATTAATCATTCTCAATCTACCACGTCTTTATCTGTCCTGTCTTGCCTGTCTCTCTCTCTCAGTATTTATTTCCAACCTGACCATCCAGAGACAGCACTTCCCCACAGATGAGGACCAGACAGGGGCAGCCAAGGCTCTCCTCCGGTTACAGGACACGTATAGACTGGATGCCAACACCATCTCCACCGGAGACCTGCCAGGTGAGGATCTGAAATCACTGCATATCACCTCTGCATGTTAGAAAATTAACATCTCCAAAAAGTTGTTTTTTTTGGGGGGTTTTTCAGGAAGCAAGACAATAACAGACTAAATTTTACATTGACAGCCTTTGAAATGAAGCAGTTTCTTGGACATGTTTAATGGGATTCACTGCCATGAAAGTCGCTCGTTGCATAGTTGACCATGTGTGCTTTCAGTTACGTATTAATAATTGAAAAACTAAAATTGGAATTGCAAGGTTTTTTGTGAGACAGCAGCAGTATGTCTGTTATTTACATTACAAAGGGAATATTTTTGACATCAGAAAAATTCCAGGGCTGAAGGGAGGAGACGGTGCACATCTGTGCAGCGGCACCCCAGACTTCATTGCATTGAGTCTGATTCTTTGACACAACTTAGATTAGAATTTCTCTGCTGGTTAATAGATTTTTCTGTTCTGTTCTGTTCTGTTCTGTTCTATTCTGTTCTATTCTTTTGTATCCTCTGCATACTAGGAGTGACATTCAAGAGCCCCATGACCGTGGAGGACTGTTATGAGCTGGGGAAGATAGCGTACTCAGATGTGGACTACTACCACACAGAGCTGTGGATGGCCCAGGCGCTGAGGCAGCTGGATCAGGGAGAGGAGTCCTCCATAGACAAGGTGACGGTGCTGGACTACCTCAGCTACTCCATCTACCAGCAGGGGGAGATAGATCGAGCGCTGGAGTTCACCAAGAAGCTGCTTGCACTGGGTGAGCCCCTCCACACTACAAGGACCTGAGCAAAGAAGCAATTTGAATTATGTTTCCAATATTTAAAAGAATACAGGGAGGCTTATTTTTCTGTTCAAGTGTCTTCAAGTGCACCTCAAGTAGTTTAGAAATGGGAACACCTTTCAAATCTAATTTTTCCCCAGTTCATATACAATACATTAGAACCAAAAATATAAAATTTATAAACTATAAACTTCAGAATTAAACTATAAACTATTTAACTGCAAACTAACAATAAAACTTTACAAACTATAAACTTTAACTATAAACTTTCTCAGAGTTTAATTAGATAAGACTGTTAAACAGAAATAGCGAAAACACATGCAAAGATAAAATGAAGACATAACCAAGATTAAAAACAAATGTTTGGATTTAGTGTGGGATAGTTGGATATCATATGGGCAGTAGAAAGCAACAGGAGACAAGTTTGAACTGGATACAAAACAGAGGTGAAACAGAGGCCAACTTCTCCCAGCCAGATAGACATAATATAAACCATGTAAGGACAGTTACCATGGCAGCAACATCCATACCTCTACTAGTGAGTTTACACACACTTTTAACAGCAGGTGACATCAATGTTTCTGTTTAATCCTAAACCCCCTCGACTTATCTCTACTACATCTGCTATGAACATATTAATACAACACACAGTGGGTTCAGAAAGTGGGACATTCATAGTTTGCCTTGCTTTTCTATGTGAACTATGAAAAACAAGATTTTTTTTTAATTTTAAATTATTATAGTGGCCATTGTTTGACATTCAAAGAGAGACCACATGGCGGGAATTCAACTGAATAAACTGACAAATGAAAACTTAATTTGAAAAACATAAATCTTTTATGTGAACATGACGCAGACTTTAACCCTTCATTCATAGGTTCTTTATTTTGCTTGAAAACTTTAGAAGATCTTTAGAAGAAAAAGTGGGACAGTGTTTTTCAGTTGTAGTGTGACACTATATATATATACACACACACACTATATATATATATATATATATATATATTCACCTGCAGACAAATACCAGGCTTGTACCATTTCACAAAAACATAATTGGTGTGAGTGAATATGATTATAATAGGTTCATTTCAGTTTAATCAATTTTATAATTTTATAATAATTTTAATTTTAAAATAAGGCCTAAATAGAGCTATATTTTCTAAGGAGCCATGTCACAGGGAGCTGAACCTCTGTCACATATACACTGGCATGATTTAAATCAGATTGAAATTGGTTATTTGTGGATGTGGCGTAGGGCAGAGCAGGATCACCTTCACAAGGCATTGCATGGATCTGAGTAGAACTTAGAAAGGGCCTATTAGAAGCAAGTTTCTAGAGATCTGGCATATGATGTAGTGGACAGCATGGCAGCATGCTTCCCTTTTGGCATTGCAGGGATCTGAGAAGGAGATACAGTTGTAGAGGGTGTAGCATTAGCCCCGCTTGTGAGCTCAAGAATTATAGTAAGAAGCCATGACACAGAAGAAGGTATTGTAAGGAATGTGTTTAATACTACAGGTGGACTTTTGTAGGTTATAAAGACAATTATTGATTTAATGCTAATCAGAATGGAATCCATCCATGTGAGCAGTTCACTAGACAGTTGAATATCAGCCAACATCCTGCCAGTCGTGGAACTCTCCGACCCGTATCCGACTCCAAAAACATCTTAGCGTTGTGATCTGAATAAGGGGTGATGTGATAGACGCCTTAGCATTATCTCTTCTTGGGTGATGTGATATCCTGAGGTCAGATTGCTGTAATCACCATTTGTAATCACCACTATTATTTTTGGTGTTCTCACTCCCTCCCATTTCAGACCCAGAGCACCAGCGCGCCAAGGGCAACCTGAAGTACTTTGAGTTCCAGCTGGAGAAGCAGAGGAAGGCAGAAGAGGCTGAGCCTAAAGCAGAGAAGGAGCGAGGGAAAAGAGAAACGAAGCCTAAAACGAAGACCTTCAAGGAGCCTGTCCCAGAGAGGAAGAAGTACGAGATGCTTTGTCGAGGGGAAGGCAACAAAATGGTAAGGAACACATTCAGATACACAGAAACACAACTGCACTCTCACACAAGATACCTCACTTTGAGCTCCTTCTCTCTCTGTGTTTCTTTTTCTTTCCTCTCAATCCGCGCAGACTCCGCGCAGGCAGAGCCGGCTGTTCTGCCGTTACTATGACAACAATCGCAACCCCAAGTTTCTGTTGGCTCCGGTCAAACAGGAGGACGAGTGGGACCGGCCCTACATTGTCCGCTACATTGACATCATCTCCAACAGTGAAATCGAGAGGATCAAGCAGTTGGCCAAGCCTAGAGTAAGTCATGCTGTGTTTGTTGTGTGTGTCTTAATCTTGGTGCAGCATCCTAGAAGAGAAGAGACAATTTACATTCACATTCCTCCCATAAAGCTATAGTCACAATTGTAACTGCTTGAGACTTGACTTGATGCATGAAGAGAAGACTTGAGACTTGACTTGGGTTCTGGTGACTTGGAACTTGACTTTGACTTGTACTTTGATGACTTGAATAGGTTTCTAAAGTCTTGAGAAAAGATCTTGTGTTTGTGTAAATTGACTTCGACTTGACTTGGTGTTCTACATTTAAACTTGAGACTTGACTTGAGACTTGTGCCTCAAGACACGGACTTGGGACTCGAGCAAAGTTGACTTGGTCACACCTCGGCTCTATGACATATACTGTCTATATAAAGCTACGAAGGGAATACTGACCTATGATTACTAGACAGGTCACATGGCAATACAATTTTTACTGTCACTTAGGAGGAAATCTGGTCAAATTCAAATTTGAGATAAGTTATGACTGAGGCTGTAAATACGCTGAATCTCTCCTGCTTTTTCATTTTTTCCCATTACATGGAATTATTTGTTTAGTGTATGGGGGGGGGGGGGGGGGACCAACCCCACCACAGGGGCGG
>OMOV01050336.1:4251-15292 GCA_900312565.1 Beryx splendens | reverse complement strand
TATATATCTATATCTATATCTGTCTATACATATATATATATATATATATGAAATATATATGTGATGTATTTTATAATATTTATATTTTAATACATATTTTGTACCTCTTTAATTGTATTTTGTACTGCTTTTATGTCTATCTGCCCAGGGGCTGCAGATGGAAATTAGCTAATATCTGGTGCAATGCATCTTCTCTCATTAATTGAGATTAATGTTTTTTGTACATGGTCCCTGACAAAATAAACATAATAAACTAAACATAAAACTGGTATCCACAGATGCGTCTACTCATACACAACAACTTTGTCACAAGGGACATGATCAAAAAATGGATTGAGAATTCGGGTTGTTCGGGGACGTACCTGCTTGTCGGTACGTCACAACACATGCACATGTCTAGTTATAGGTTGCTTGTGCTCTTAATCACTGGTACTAATGAAGACGCACTCACACTGAGACTCTCCCAGATGTGTGCCCAGGTAAATGTACTAACTTGTGTCCTGGAAGTCCACATCGTTGCCGTTGAGAGCGTTCTTGAGGCGGTGAGTCATGATCTTCAGCTGCATTATCTGCTGGCGTATCGTCATGTCTGGCTTGGTGATGTCAATTTCCACCTCAGGGTTGTTGATCTGGCTGGCCAGGCCGTCGCCCATCACTTCGGGAAGGTACCTGGCACGTGCACACACACACACACACACACACACACACACACACACACACACACACACACACACACACACACACACACACACACACACACACACACAAGGTGAAATCAAAAATCTCTTATCTTCTTCTAATCGCCATTCTTTTAATGTCACAGGCAAGAATCTGAAAAGAAATATTGACTGCAGAAACTCATCATTCAATATTTTGAAAACACAGATGACTATATCCCAAAGAACATATCTGTTTTGTAAACCAAGGTCTTGAGATGACTCATCACTTCAGCAGTAGCACACAGTGTGCAATACTTTCATACCACTCATCGTTTTATAAGATGAGTTTTTTTTTTTTTTTTAAACTTAAGAATATATCATTTTGGAATAAATCTCTTTGTGTGTGTGTGTATGGGCCCTACCTGGCACGGCTCATGCCGTTCCAACACTTATCCTCGGCCCCTGCTCCGGTGGCCACTCTGTCACTGCAGAGTATATTTGGAAGAGAAACCCAGTATGGCTGCATTTCCCTCAACCTGCTGGACACATCAGACACCTGTGGGAGAGTAGAAGCGAACATTGTGTTTTTTGTAACGTGTCTAAAATCACAACATGAGGGTGCACTCAGTAATGCAACACATAGCAGTGGAAAGTGATTAAGAAACACTCTCGCCTTGCTTCACCCAGTCATTTGTCATTTAATCAATTCATCCGCACATTCATTCCCCTTCTAATCATCCCATAGTCCTCTGTGTAAAGCTGAAATGAACAGCACCAGGGGTTTAATTGACCATGATCAGCAATAGGTCCTGCGTCATAAACCATCACTCTGAATGGGACAGAACAGGCCATCAGAGAGCGATAATGAGGACAGAGATTCAGTCAGGTAAATACTAACCAGTTTCTCCAGTTTGTCAGAGCTGGGTCCCACCCTGTCCTCCACGGTAATCTTCCCTTTCTTCAACACCTCCTCCAGTCCTGTGGTGCTGGTTCCTCCCTCTCTGGGGTTCCCACAGGTCTGGAACAACTGGGGTAGGAAAAAGTGACGTAAGCAGAAGAGAAAAGGCGCGGAGCGAGGGAAGAGGGACGGGTTATCAGAAGGACGTCAGGAGGAAATTGATTGGTGAGAGAGAGAAGAGGGTCGGACGTTTTTTTTTGGCGATCGATTTCTGCACCAACAAAAGCTTTAAAGCCTCTGCTGGAGTTTACCCATAGCTCTCAAAACACTGCAAGGCCAAAATAGATCTCAGTGCTTTCTCATCAAATTCATCTTCCTCTACAACTAGTCTGGATGAAACTTGAAACGTAAGGTTTCAGACATGCCCTATAAACTTTACTCTCCTACCATATGTAGATCAGGCTCTGCACTGTATATAATCTTTATTGGTGTTGGTGTTGACAGGACTGAAATCCAATAACGCTGAAACCAGCTCTCTGAATAGAATCCTATAAACCCTGCTTATGTACTGCCATAGCAAAACATTTTGCTCCACTTTGCAGAGTTTACTAGACAACCTTATCCATAACCGCACAAAGCAAATACCTTTGAGTGTATTATTTCACACACATCTCCACCTTTGAAGACAAGGAGTGATGAGTGGTACTTGTATTTTGCATGACCCCAGGAGTCAATCACCACATTGTTCCAGCAGAAGGATTCACTGCTGAGAAAATACTACTTGTCCCCATGGGGCTTAACTTTTAGAAATGCAGCATAGGGACTACAGTAATACTAAAGTGAAACTGTCATCCAATCCATCCAGATTTGGAGAGCCCCAAGCCTTTCTACCCCCATACATATCATTATAATGTAAACCTGTCTCAAGCTTCCAGTCATGTCTGTCACCATAGTTGGTGTTGTGCAGTAGTGCAGTAGATTTAATAATATGTATAAGAAATATGGCAAGGTATTGGCTCTGTTACAGTATACAAGTAGTAGTAGATGTTACATAGCATTCAGACATATTAGCAAATGCATTCATATGCATTAATGGTAGAACTTTACACCCATATGTTGCTGCAGCAATCACAGCCAGCTCTGTATCTGTAATCTACATTCTTATAGGGAAAGTAAGTAACAGACCATATGGGCTTTGACTTGGACATCAACAGATTATGCAAATAGGGGATAATCTGTGCTACACTAGTGTCTACTATAATACTAGACTATGGATACCAATTGACTTCTATGGGATCAGCTCAGCACTTTCCCCTGTGAGATTAGAAGCTGGTGAAGTGATCCCTGGACTGAACCAATATGATCAGTGAGGAGGCAGTCTGCCAGGCTGTGGCTCAACACAAGCCAGGCTCTTTAACAGCAAACCAGCACAGAGGAAGCTTTGTCTTCCCTCTCACTATCTGCGCTGTTTTCCACCTTCACCAAACAACATAGCCAGATTTTCATGGCTGCCAATGCCTTTTAAGGGTCACATAAAAGTGTTGCTCAAACACCATTAAACAGAGAAGTGAATGGTTGGCTCCCCGGCTCCATCATGACTCACATCTCTTTATTTTACACCAGGTATGTGGAGCACTGCAACAGCATAAATTCAGTGGCTGGGGATAGGTGTTAAGGGGAGACACAGATGAATGTGGGGGCAACAGGGTGGCATCGAGTAATGAGACAGGTTCAAGCCCCCATGTTGGCCCCAGCATCCTTGTGTGTCCTTGAGTGCATCCATTTATTACAGGCTAATAAATATTAGCGATCGGTAATCATTCAAATATAGTTAAAGGAGAGGCATCTGGTGGCCCTGGGGGTTGGGACACATGCCCTGTGTGCAACGCTGTGGGTTTATGATAAAAGCTAAAATATATCACCTCTATCAGCGGTCAGTTTGTATATGCGTGTGCACTATTGTGTGCGTTCTCACCTTGCTGTTGACAGTGTCTATGTTCTCCATCATGGTAGAGATGGCTTCTGATATGCGACTGGGGAGGGAGAGGACCACGATATCCACACCAGCTGGGCCGTCAAAGCGGTTAGCCACCTGCATCATAGTATCTACACAGATGGGAGGTATAGTCAGCATGGAGGAGGTGTGAAATGTTTAATGTGTAGTACTCTGGAGAACGATTCAGAATTTAACATCAATCTCGGCGAACCTTTGTGTGACCATATGCCTGCGGATTCATGTGTGTGTGTATGTGTGTGTGTGTGTGTGTGTGTGTGCCCACCTGCCAGATGCCTCCACTCGGTGTTGAGGTCGGCCTGGTTGGCCAGACAGCCCTTCATCACGTTGCTGCAGTAGTTGGCACAAGGTCTGGCAGAGGCCATGCCACGGCAGTGGGGACAGTAAGTCATCTTCATCATGGCACGCATGCACTCCTGGCTCAGCTGCACCTGGGGTAGGGGACACACAAAAATAAGCATACATACACCACCTGGAAGAAAAATGACTATTTACCAGTTTTGTCTAACAAGCATCTATGATCTAAGAGACTAACGGATAAAACTGATAGCAGCAATAGATCAAACTGTGCACATTTGACCAATGAAACTATTACAAACTATGTGCTGCTGAACCCCTGCCATTCAGTTTATCCATTAACATCTTTTCCACAGTACCATGGATCGTTGAATGTATGACAGACAAAAGTATTAAGCTTTTATTATTAAAAGAGGGGATTTTTTTTTGGAATGACAATGACAGCCACAATACTGGAGAAGGTCATCTCCCATGGTGACCTTTTTTTCATTGGCGCCAGTCTTTCATTCAGCAGTTTCCTTGGAAACCACTTTTCTGGGAGAATTTGCTTTTTGTTTCACATGCACTGAAAAGGCCCTGACATTCATACAAACATTCTCAATCCCTCACTCCATCCTTCCTGCCTCCTCCATCTCTTTCTATCCCACAAGGCTGCTCCCCCAGGAAAGGGTCTCTGTGCGTGAAAACTGAAACTGGGTTAATACCAGTAAGCTCTGTTCACAAGAGAGTACAGCTATGCATACAAAACCCCAGGAAGTGTGTGCGTGTGTCTGTGTGTGCGTGCGTGTGCGTGCGTGTGTGCGTGCGTGTGATGGAGCGAGCCCAGCTACGCATACAAAACACTCCTCTAAGCTGACATCTGGGCCAGCCTGATGCTTTGCCTGGAAACTGCTCCTCTTCTGACAGCAAAGTCACAGTTAAAACCTGCTTTCAACAAATATACAGTCTTCACAGAGGATCTAGGACAATAGGGATTGGCCGGGAAAACAAATCACAGAGACTTTGTACCAGTGTTTCCAGTGTTCTGTCCTTACTTTGTGTTTACAATACACTCAAGTCTGCTTGGCAAAATTGAATGGAAAGAATAAAGAGTTCATTTTGAGGCTAGAATTGCTTTCTCAGGACCATGGACAGCGGCCTTGCCCCCTCCTCCAATAAAAAGAACCAGCATGAACAAAGCAGTGCCCTAACAGCACTTGTGCTTCGTGCTGTAATTCTCCTATACAGAGTGTACCCTATCTTGCATATTGGTATATGCAAGTTAAGGCTCTTTTCATATTGTGTATATATTCTGCATTCATTCTTTTCTCAGTATGTCTTACTATTGTTATTTTGCATATACTAATAATGCTGCAGTCCATGCTTTTCCCCCATACTCCTCATTCATTCTACTCCACATGTTCTAGTTTTGAAATTGTTGTGAGTATGTCCGTATGTCTCATTTGCTATATTCTGGTTTATGTTAATATTCTTCTCTATTTTCTTCTGCTTTTATTCTTTTTTGTTCTATTTTTCTTGGCTGCAACCTATTACTATTTGTGGCTGTAACAACTCTATTTAATCATTAAATCATCATAAAGTGTCATCTGATCTTTGATCTACATAAGGCAAAAAACATTTCCAATTATTTCCAAAACTGTCAACTCCTAATAAAATCTTAAACCACAGCAAAAACTTAAACATAATAAAACTTAGTTACTCAGCGCATCTGTGACGTCTAAAACAGATCAAGGGAATCCAGTAATTACTACCAGTTGAACAAGGAGGAGGAGAAGAAGAAGTGAATTTAACCACATTCCCAGGCTTAATCTCAAGTCATATGAGACATGAGTCAGAGCCCCGCTGCTGCCCTCCCCCTCTCCCCTCCTCCCATCCTCACCCCTGCCACTCATTAGCCAGGGATGAGTCAGACAAATGCTTCTTTGGTGAGAGAGAACAGGGAGGGAAGGGGAGGAAAGATGAATAGAGAGACGGGCCGAAAAGGAGAGAGATAGGGAGACACCAAAAAAATAACAAAAAAAATAAAAACTTGAGAGAGCAATTGATCAAGGGAGGGTGGTTGGGGAGGAGGAAACAGAGGGAGATGCTAATGAAATACTGATGAAGTAGAAGCAGCGATCCGGTCATTAATCTAGCGGCTGTTACATCATCCATACAGCTTTAACGCTGGGAATCCCAGGCCAAGCACAACAGACATAAAACAGTGTGTAACTCCTCCGCGGCACTAATTGGAGGTTTACGTTGACAACTTCCCCGGTGTCCTTGGAGCTGCGGCACGCTGAGCGCTCTGAAGGAGGGACCGTCAAATTAGGACCGGTAATAAGACTAATGGAGACAGACACACAGTATGCCACACACACACACAAACGCACGCCGCGCTTGCACTCAGTTTGACCTCATCCTAATCATCTTTATGCTGGCCTAAGAGGAATGCAGAGAGAAAGTTGCACATTTGAAATTTCTTCTTTGATGTGTGCATGTAGCTGTGATTCTTTGACGTGACTGTGTTACATTTTAATACCCATATCCTTGCATGTCCTTCCTTCATCCGTCACAACTTGCTCCCCATACCTGTCAGTAGCTTCTATATTGCCCACGGCGAGTGAGGCTGGGACACGAGTCTCTCTCTCTCTCTCTCTCTCTCTCTCTCTCTCTCTGCCCGCCCTTCCTGTGTAATTAGTAAGGATATATGAGCGACCTCTCCCCCCTGTGTTATGGAGCAAGCCGTTCTATAGACTCCTTGCCTCCAGAATGAGCTATGTGGCGCGTGGCCTACTTCCTCCACTCCCCCACCCGAGGGAATGGAACAGTCCGGAAAAAGTTAAGGACACAGCAACTGGTGCAGCCTGGAGCAAAGGAGGGGAAGAACGAATACTGTGGAGGAAAAGAAAGACTGCATCTTAATGTTAGGCGGAAAGAGAGACTGCAGCTTAGTGTTAGGCTCCCTCTTTTTCTGTCTCACGGATACCTCTCTTGAATCGTTTGATGTATAGCTACTTCCCTTTCTCAGTAACCGCTCCTCTCGGTCTCTCCCTGTTATGCTATGCTATAGTCCCAGCCTCCTTCCAGCATATTCTTTCATCACCTTTCACTGCAGCACCTATTTTCTACAGCTAATCATCCTAATACAGAGAAGGGATACATGTCATCCCCACTCTGCAGTTTGCAACAAACAGAGACTTTTGCTGAAGACATACTGAGCGCACACATACACAGAGAATTTACTCTTATTTCCTCCTGCCCTGCAGTCCAGCAGTGTGCTGTAATACCTGCCTGTGCAGTGTGTGGTAAACGTCTTCAGTCACCAGGCCCATTAAGTGGCTATAAATAGCCATAAATAGGAGCGGTTGTCTCATTAGGGCCAAATCAATTGAAGATAGAATTACAGGGGAAAGGAGGGAAAGCTAAGATCCAAATTAGTATACCAAGCTATTCACACTAAGAGGAGACAGAGGACTGAACAGAGCACAGGTCTGGACAATATCAACAGAAATGATAGCGTACAATTTGCTGGGCGATGGGAGGAGACTAAGGGATTGAGAGAAAGGTAAGATGTGGAGAGAAGAGGAGAGGAGAGGAGACAGAAGAGAAGAGAGGATGCTAGAGCTTGGCATAGTCCATTCATTATATTCCTCTCTCTCTCTCTGTCTCTCTCTCTCTCTCTCTCATTTGTTCCAGTCAGAGCCTGTGAAAGCCACTCCAGCAGAAGAACAAAGTGCCGTTTGTGCATTGAGGAAGATGCAGATGCAGACACAGACAGACGCACAAAGTATGAATATGAAATTGAACAGTGTTAAAGCCAGTACATCTGTCAAACTAGAGACCTCGACACATAGAAACATAGACATTCTGTCCTCTAGTATAGTTCAATATACCTTGGAAATACCCTTTTATAGAGATTGACCCAGTGTGTCTGCTGACTACTTTACTACAATACAGTCTGCTCTTGCTTTCCCTCTTGAGGCGTCTATAGTGTGTGCATGTGTGTGGGCGAATGCGCGCGTCTGCGTGTGGGTGTGTGTTTGTGAGCGTGTGTGTAATAGGGAAAGCGGACGCAAAGGCAGTCCATGACCTCATTGAGAGTGGTAGCGGGTCTCAGTGCCCTGGCATTAGCGCCAGGATGACATTGTGTAATTTTGTAATGCTGCACTAATTACTTACACATTTTCCCAGGCCAGCCTCATTTAATGAACACATCGCTCAATGTCCTTCAGCACCAACAAAATGCCATCAGTCAGGAAATATGTAATAAGATCTAGCTGCACTGGGGAAATGGGGAGGCAGCGCTGGGAGGGGAATGATGGAATGATGAGGTGTGTATGTGGATGAGTGCGCATGTGCATGTGCATGTGCATGTGTGCCTGTACCTGTATGTGCTTGTGTGTGTGTATGCCAGTGTGCATATGTGTGTGTGTGTGTGTGTGTGAGAGAGAGAAACTGCTTATCAGCTTGGCACCTTGCAGTTGGCAGATCTCTGTGGGGGCCATAAGCCACTCAGGCTGGTCTGGGGGGCACACCCACGGGACACAAATCATGAATAGAAATGCCAACTTAGCGTGTCTGCCCATGCTAATACTGCTCCTCACTCCCCTGTTGCTGCTTGCGGCTAAGCTAAGCTATGCTGGCGGTGTTGCCTTCATATTCCCG
Source organism: Beryx splendens (assembly GCA_900312565.1). Lineage (NCBI taxonomy): Eukaryota > Metazoa > Chordata > Actinopteri > Beryciformes > Berycidae > Beryx > Beryx splendens. Next base: position 6,777 of record OMOV01050336.1, on the reverse strand, counting down.
CATGTCTGTGGCTATGCTAGACTGGTTGCAATCATGTTTTAGCTGTCACTCTATTGCTGGTCCTTATTCCAGCAGAGCTAACTGGTCTGCTGGACTAGCTGTGTTATTCCTGGTCTTATTCCCCTGTGGCTGTGGCTGAACTGTGTGTGTAATTGAGACATCCTGAGGTCCCTGTGTGTAGGCGGTGAGCCGCCTCACCTATTTTCTGGGACAAAGAGAAACAAAGACAAAGCATAGAGGCTGCCTCACTATCATGCTAGCACATATACTACCAGTAATGCTAGCCAGGATACATACATCACAGTGGAAGGGATAAGGATTTCCTTCGACATGCATCCAAATGTGTGGTCCTGCAGTCAGCCAATGGCACTACACCTAAATGTTTTCCCTGTAAGGACTTTTTGTCACACTACTGTCCTCTCTTCTCCCTCCCTCTTTTTCTCTTTCATGCTTACCTAAACCCTGGCCGTCCCGTATTTCATCAGGGAAAGAATTGCAATATTAATCTCAGGTGCAACATTATCAACCATATGCTCTCTCAAAGGATGGGTATATTTCTCATGGGTGCACTCAATGCTCCCCTTGCCCAGCGCATGACGGGAGATATTTTTCATCGGCGCACCAATACTGGCCCCCCTCCCATTCAGGAGCAGGGAAGATTTCTCAGTCGTGCTCTGATCTCAACCTTACTCTTGTCTCATGCACGGAGGGTGCCGTTTCTCTTGGGTGCACTGACATTAACCCTCCCCACAGCCTAGGGGGACATTTTTCAGTGTGGCGCTGACATTAACTGCTGTTGCAGGGGCTGATTGCCTGAGCCCTGGGCCATGCTTTATGGAGCCTCTCGTTTCCACTAACATCGATCTGCTATTGCCTTTTACTATGCCCGCGGATAGGTGAAGAAGGGTGCGCACGTGTGAGGGCGTTCACACCAAGTGCCGGGTGGGATGGTGAGCACTCAGGACAGAGTGGAATGCAGACACTGAACACAAGAGAATACCAATGAACATGTAGGGAGAGGAGGAGAGGCAAATATTAGCTCCAGGGGACAAAAGACACTGGTAAATAAGGTTTGGGAGGGAGTCAGCGGCTCCCATCAAAAGCAGTAGAATTCAGAATGGGAAGGGGAAGTAGAAGAACAGGATTTGACAGAAGCAGTGATACCCAGGATGTGAACAGAAAGAGAATAAAGCGCAGGGAGTGCCATACAGGTTGACAATAAAAGGGAAGAGAATAGGCAAAACAGAGAACTGGAAAGACAGGGAGGTATAGACAGAGAGAGAGAGGTCTTACCTGGGACACCTTGCGCACCACCTCTCCGCCGACCACCAGTCCCTGGACGAAGGAACGTGCCGCCACAAATGTGCGTGTGACCTTCAGCTTGAGGTCACGGGGCGTGTCTCCGAAAGGCCGCAGCGTTTCTATCTGCTTAGAGACGCATTCCAGGTAGTCTTCCCCTGCAATAAACATTTCATGAAAGTGAATTTCCATATTGAATTTGAATACATTGAAAGCTAATGGGTTTATGGATTGCATATGAAGTCTCACAACAGGGTAGATTAACCCAACAAAAAACATTAGCAAGAATGATTATCACCTCTCTGTTCACCTCACCTGGTATAAACATCATAGACCCATGATGAATATGTTCTCAACTGCAATTATTGGCACCATCATCACAGTAAAAAAAGCCCTCTTAGTTGCTCTATTACAGAGGGGCAGTAGTGTAGCCTACCTATGAGGTATTGCTTGTTTGCCTGGTTGAACAGCTTCTCCAGCAGCCTGGCCCAGAAGTCGTTGAGCACCTCCTCCAGGTTTACGTTGGAGCCTCGGCAGTAGCGCCTCAGCTCCGTGTACAGGTCAGAGAAGACCTGGGCATTCTGGGAGTATAGGGAACCCAAAGCTGGAGGGAAGGTCTCCTGTAGGGCCAACTCCGAACGGTTCAGCAACTCCAGGAAGTAGCCTGAAAACAGACACAGAAAGTCGACAGTTTTAACGGAGGGAGGAAGAAGTTTGATATCTACTGTATAGCTCACAGAGTAGCATGGACACAGACCTTGGTATTGTTTTGTTTTGTTCTATTTTAGTCACTCTAAACTCGAGAGTGTGTGGCAGTCTGGATGAATGTAAATTGTGGATTTGAAAAGAAAAAAAAAACACAATCAAAGTGCACACATGTCTTCCATCTGCAGTCATTAAAACAGTAGGACATGTCAGCCTCTAGGAACCATAAACTACGGTAACTTTAACAAAATTTCTCTATCCTACTCTCACTGCTTTGTGTTGCATACCAACACTGCCTCGTACTGTCAATGAACCCAAAGTGGAAGTATTTGAGCGCGTCGTCCCTCTGGGGGATGTCACAGAACTGACAGTGCTTTGGGGTGCAGAATATACTGCTGCAGCTAAAGATTTGCAGATATAAAGGCAGGCAGACAAGCAGTCAGACAGGTAGATAGACAGGCTGTCAGTCGTGGGGGGGGGGGGGGGGGAGGGATGGGCAAGTAACAGAACAGTAAAAAAAAA